>JAJPUD010035855.1:0-10116 GCA_023553655.1 Myrmecobius fasciatus | reverse complement strand
CAGCTGCAAAAGCAGGAAGAAGAAAAGCCTGAAGAACATCAGGGAGAATGCTCTCCAGCTCCCAGCCAAAGTGCACCTGCTTTTTAGCCAGGTTTGTGATGTGCTGTGGAGGAAGCAGGGGAACAGCATCTGCAGCAGCTTCAGGTGTCTTGGGAAGAGAAAACTTTCCTGCAGAAGAGTTTCTTTCTTGAGCAACTGTTCAAGTTTTGCTTTGACCCTCATAATTCTGAGACAGAATGTAATATGGCTCTGGCTCTTATCTAAGACAGAGACATTGCTGGCCAGGCCAGAGTGTATTTATGGGGATTAGCTCTGGCTAAAGGATCATTGAAATGTTTTTGCTAGTCTATGTGGATAGGATCCTGTGTTTTCATCTCTCCACCCAGGAGAGGGAACTTAGTTCATGATGGACTCTTGGGACCATTGCTGATTGAAACTCTGCATCTGTGTCCCTGTGTTTGAGTGAAAAATTTGTTTTTCTGAGTCCTCCTTCCCAATTCTGTTCTCAGTACTGATAATTGGTATCAAGTGGGTAGGAGACCCAGTAATACCTTCAGAAGCAAGGGAATTTGATAACATGTCAGAACCTGGGTAGGAACCTATGTAAGTGCTCTGGTGCATTAGATAGGGTGACAAGGTGACAAGGTCAGAAAATGGTCCTGACTGAGTGACCCAGCTTTAAGTGATTTCAGCTTCTTTCCCCCATATCCTTAAATTAGGAAGCCCTGAAGCCAGGGGTTATGCTCTAGATAATGTTCTCTGACATATGTCCTGGACCAAGTATTTTTTCACTAGTTCTTCAAACAGCCCATAGAAAATTATTTTTGGCACTTATTGCCTCATACCTCTCTCCATTTCTTGACTGGTGGGTGATTTCTAAGAAGTTCTGCTACAAAAGTACTCATCTTTTATTCCAGTAGTCCCTCCATGTTTAGTCCCTTATGTCAATGCCTGCCTAATTAGGAAGCAAACCTCATTTCTTGATTCTGTCCCTAAAACCCAAGCCCACATAATATCACTCCAATTAAATAAAAACCACAAAATTATATACTTTGAAATCAGTGATACAATGAAATGACTCATCTAAACTAGTGACAACTTAGTAAACTAAAAATTTATTAACAGCTTATTACTGTAATGTCAGATGGATTTTTTTCCAATGGAGAAGACTTTTTATCAATGAAATTATATTAGAGTTAGTGTCTAGTCCTAAATTGTATAGGTCTGGGAATCCAAAAATGAAAATCCCAATATTTCCTGCCCCAAAGGAGTTTATTCTACTGTGAACAAAGCTGTAAGAAAAAAATAGATCCCACTTAGAGCTATGATCAGCCTTGAAATTTCATGTCATTGGGGTAAGAAGGCCACACTGAGTTGTTTCATGTATTTCCCAACTGCACTGAGTGGGAATTCTCTTCTACTAAAGTTGTGGATGTGCTCATAATATTTAGTCTCAGGAGTCATGTAACAGCATAGTTTTGATAAGGAATCTTGTGCTCCTTGTAGACTAGTACCTTTTGTACAAAGCAAGATGGGATTACTAATATAATAATAAATAAGAATGGGTAAGAGAATAATCTGTGCAAAGGGAAAAAGATGAGGGCAAAAAAAGGAAGAAAGAAAGGAAAAAAATAGAAAGAAAATAAGCAGGAATAGGAGAAGATAAATAGCAGCAAAGTAGTAGAAAAATGATGATTGTGATGATAACACTAATGTGGAGAAAAGTAAAGCTGTAGACTAAAAGGGAGAAGGCAGAGCTTAAAAACAAGAAACAGGAAGGACAAAGTTAAGATGAAATGATTTACATTTCTACAGAACTTCTTTTGTATATTGGGTTTATTCCCTATGAGTCCAGTAACTTAATTTGGGTATCATCACTTTCATTTTCATTTTTATTTTTTTTGTTTTTATGAATTTAGCTTCATTCAACAGCACAAAAATAGGAGTGAAAGTTGTTGATGTTGGGAAAAACTCAAGGATGTTGGTTGTCACAGCAACCCTTCTTAAACCACATAGATATCCCAAGATCCATATCAAAGGAAACCACAACTGGCATTAATAACACCACTTATTGGTATTTGTGAGTGTTCCAATATGGGAAAGTGGAGATTATTGTTAATGATCAAGGAAATACAACTCATGCCAAGCTACAACACCTTTACCAACACAGTTAGTAAGTCTAGATGTGGACTTATCACATCTTCTTTTTTATTATTAAAACTGTTTATTTGCAAAACATATGTATGGATAATTCTTCAACATTAACCCTTACAAAGCTTTCTGTTACAGATTTTTCCCCCCTACTCCCTACCCCTCCCCTAGATGGCAGGATATCCACCACATGTTAATTATATTAAAATACTTGACAAATCGAATATATGTATACATATTTCCACACTTATCATTGTTGTGCAAGAAAAATTGTATCTACAAGAAAAAAAATCCGAGAAAGGAAACACAATGCAAGCAAACGTCAATAGAGAACATGAAAATGTTATGTTGTGGTCCAGATTTCACATCCCTCTCTCTGGCTGCATATGGCTTTCTCCAGTGAACAACTGGAACTGGTTTGAAACATTTCATTGTTGAAGAGAGCCATGTCCATCAGAACTGATCACCATATAGTATTATTGTTGCTGTGTATAATGATCTCCTGGTTCTGCTTACATTGAATTTTCTAATATGGTAAAAATTGCCCTTTTGATTTCCTGTGATGCTCGGTGTCCCTTGTTTGGAGATGAACTTTTCACTAACCATTCCTTTAAACTACTCTTCCATGATTTCCCCATTTTGGCTGAGGTGACCCTTTTCCCAAGGGAAAAATCTGAGTATCTGATGGCAAATGTGTGACTGTACATGGTTTCTACTAGATTGCTTTCCAGAGTTTCCAGCATTTTGAGTGATTATTCTGTACTAGCCCCATAAGTAAGGCCTTTGGATTGATGGAACACAAGGTTAGTAAGATCCTTTTCTTTTGTGTATTATGAACCTTATCTGTTCAACTTTTCAATACCTTTATATGTAAGTGGAACAAACTTCCTCAGTAGTATAATTTCAGATTTGGTTTCACTAGGCCTTCTTGGAATATTAGAAGAGGCTGTAGAAAGAGACATATCAATACTCTTTTCATGTAAAAACAGAGTAAACTTTGGATGGGACCATAGGAGTCACTGAGTAAAGAACTTGTTATATAAAGAGATATATATCTTATCCAGGGTCATAGACCTAAGGAGCACCTGAGATAATCTTCTGATTCTAAAGTCAGTGCCTACCCATTAAACTAATGGCTTTCTCTTCACAGTTCTTAATTTCAATTTTAATAAAAACTGACTAAACTGTTTATTATGTTCGACTACTAATTTTACCAGGGGACCTATGACTCAAGGAATAAGAATAAAAATCATAATTAACATTTCTACAGTAATGTGATTCTTCCAAAGAGTTTTACAAATATTGTCTTATTTGAATATTACATCAACTCTGGGTGGTAGATGAGAAACTCAGCAGAAATAGGTTAAGTGATTTGCCCAGGTTCATTTGGCTAGTGTTAGACACTCATTTTGAACTCAGGATTTGTGGCTCCAGGCACTCGGCTATCTAGCTGCTTAAAATAGAATTTCAGAAGTAGCCATCCAACCAAAATGTGAGACATTTTGTGCTAGCAAAAAACCAGAACAAAGGAATTAGCAATCAAATGGGTAATGGCTGAAGAAATTATAATATGGAAATGCTGGAATGGTGTAGGAGTGCAATATTATTTGGGGGAAATGACAAGTAATAGAATTTCAGAGAACAATTCATTGCATTTTCAGGGCTTTATGAAGAGCATGAAATTGTGGAGAACCATTGAGGTCTCTTTTATTGGGAGGGCTAATGAAGGTCTGCAGCAAGAGGTCTGAATTCATAGTTTCCTAAATTTTATTTTCCCAGTTGTGCATTTCAGTATAAGCTCTGGTAAAGTCCTTGTCACAATCAGTGTTTTTAGAAACCTTAGTGACAGCACAAATATTCTGATGTCTAGTGATCACCCTCTTTTAGAGAGAATCATGTCCTCATTGAGCACATTGATAAGCCTTGTCTTGATCCCTCAAGAACTTTTGACATCAATAAGAATAGGGGGAAATTTATGGCCCCGCATAAAGTTAGTCATTACAGTTTTCTTCACAGCACTCTTCTTCTTCATGATCCAGGAGACACCAGAGTAATCCCATGAGAATTAAACAAATATGATCAGTAGGCTCTGAGTTGACCTGACGATCCTGCAATGTCTAATGATTATTTATTGTACTATGCAGGTAAGGACAAGACTTTCTGTGTCACTAACTTGCTAGGAAGTCTTAAAAAGACTCTGTGTTATTTTCCAACTCCAGTATATTTTACAAGAATTATATGATTCCATTTCCTTTGTAGTATTCCACGTAGTAGCATGGTTTTGGAGTTATTCCAGGATACTGAGCTTTTTGGTAACAGCTTCAATATTGAAGGAATTACTAATTCCTGTCGAATACCAGTGCTTCCTAATATGATATCCATTAAGTCCTGTCCTTTTCTGTCTTGGTGCCAAACAGGGTCTTTCAAATGCAGATTCTATAAAGAAAGTGCCCAAGGCTGATAATTAGTATTACATCTTCTTATTTTAGGGTGAAAAATATGAAATCTGTCCACTTAGTAAGGACAGGTGCTATTACAATTGCTATTACAATGGGTATGACATGATCTAATAATAGATGATGGAACAGCACTATTTATTTGTTTAGCCATTTGGCAATACCACTGCCACCATTTAGGCCTGGGTACATTAGGTGAGTTACAACAACCATCATATGAATTCATAAACTAGATGCCAATGCTGCATATGTCAAACAGCAGTTCTTCCTAGGGAATCATTAAAGGTGGTATGATTAAAGTCCTTCTTCCTTCCTTATATGAATAGAACCCAACTATTAGAAATAGTAATCTTATATTTTGGAAAAACATACATGGCTTAAAGCAGAACCACCTCATGTAAGGAGAGGTAGATGAGTAATTTATTAAAAGATGTTTTCTTTGGTTGTTGGTATGGGAACCAATTGGTGGAGAAGTGGTAGTTATGTTATATTCTAAGCAACTGATAGTGGTACAGAAATTATGCTCCCCCAATCCACTCTTTTAAAAATATTTTCATTAATTACATGTTATGGTTGATGAAGAAGTAAGGAGGCAAGTGATCATGCAAAAATCATGGAAGAATTTCTCTAATTCAAAAGTGGATTGAATGTAGAAAAGGAGTGAGAGGGGTAGCTAGGTGGTGCAGTGGATAGAGCACCAGCCCTGAAGTCATGGAGGACCTGAGTTCAAATCTGGTCTCAGACACTTAACATTCCCTAGCTGTGTGACCCTGGGCAAGTCACTTAACCTCAATTGCCTCAGCAAAAAGGAAAAAAAAAGAAAAGGAGTGAGAACTATGAGAACTATGAAAGATGGCATCATCAGATTCATGAATTTGAGGACCTAGTGACAATTGTGCCTTAGTAGGTTTTGAAACAGTGTAGAAAAGGCAAGAACCTCTTCTTAGTGAATGCACAGTTCATTTGGGATTCACTGGGATACTTGGAATCAAGTATTTTGTGTAATTATTAAAAATTTTATGTGATCAGTGAAAGTCATGTGGAACACATCAGAGTGATTCTTGACTCAAGAAATGAGTCATATGAACATAATTACAAAACACTTTCCACACAAATAATGTCAGATCTAATCAACTGGAAAAACATCAAATGGGTAGACCAAGTGAATATAATAAAAATGACAGTATTACTTAAAGTAATCTATTCATTCAGTGTCATACCAATTAAATTTCCAAGAAATTATTTTACAGAGCTTGGAAAAATAATAACAAATTTCATCTGGAAGAATAAAAGTTCAAGAATGTCAAGGGAATTAATGAAAAAAATGCCAATGAAGATGGTCTTATCTGGGTTAGATCTAAAACTATATTACAAAGCAGCAGTCATCAAAACCTTTGGTTACTGGCTAAGAAATAGAGTAGTCAATCAGTGAAAAAGGTTAGGTTCATTATTTATGTATTTTAAAAATATTTAATATAGATAATCTATATAGTCAATGACTATAGTAATCTAAGTGTTTGAAAAGCCCAAAGACCCCTGCTTTTGGGATAAAAACTCACTATTTGACAAAAACTGCTGGGAAAATTAGAAACTAGTATGGCAGAAACTAGGCACTGACCACATTGAACATCATATGCCAAGATAAAGTCAAAATGGGTTCATGATTTAGACAAATAGTGATATTATAAGTAAATTAAAAGAACAAAGTATGGTTTACCTCTCAGATATGTGAAAGAGGAAGGAATTTGTCACCAAAGAATTAGAGTTTATTATTGAACCAAAAAATAGTTAATTTTCATTATATTAAGTTTAAAAGTTTTTTGTACAAACAAAACTAATGCAGACAAGATTAGAAGGGAAGTAATAAACTGGGAAAACATTTTTGTATTCAAAGATTCTGATAAATTCCTCATTTCTAGAATATATAGAGAATTTACTGAAATTTATAAGAAATCAAGCCATTTTCAAATTGATAAATGATCAAAGGATATGAACAGACAATTTTCAGATGAAGAAATTAAAATCATTTTAGTCATATGAAAAGGTTCTCAAAATCATTATTGATTAGAGAAATGCAAGTTAAGACAACTCTGGAAAACAATGTCGATCTGTGGCCAAAACTTTACTGAATTTTGGACATATTTTGAGTAAAAATTTCCTGAAAGAATTAAAAAAGGTATAAGAACTTATTTGTAAGTGAAAATGTATCATTTCTTTCTGTAATGGCAAAGATATAGACATGAAGGAGTTACCCTTTCATTGTGAGATACAAATTTAATTGAATACTATTATGTATTCAACGCTGAAAAGGAAGCAATACGATTTTGCAGAAACATAAGAAGGCTTGTAGGGACTGATGTACTGTGACAATAAAAAACAAGGAGAATAATTCATACTTTAACAACAATATTGTAAAAAACAAACCTCTCTAGAACACTTGAGACCTCTGAGCAATGCAACAATCCACAATGATTACAAAAGACCGATTACGTAGAAAGTAGCCACGTTGTTATAGAAAGCTGATGATGGACTGACATGCAAAATAAAACACTCATTTTTGATTTGACCACTATGAGAATTTATTTTGATTGATTATGCTTAATTATTACAGGGGATTTTCCTTTTTTTCCCAGTGGGATATTGCAAATGATAAAGAAAAAAAATCCTTGATCATTGAAAAAGTTTTTAAAAAATAAAATAGAAAAAGTACTTACTGATAGTTTTTAGTATTGTCTTGAATGTGAAACCAAAACATTTCCCAATATATAAATGTGTTTTATAAGTAAAGGAACAAATCCTCCATCAACAAAATCCCCATCTTTGCAGTACATGGTACTAAAAGTCCTTTCTAGGTGACATGGAGTCCCTTGCTTCCTGCCCGCAGAAAATTGCAGTTTCACTAGCAAGAAGAAGAAAACTAGAGAGAACATCAGAGACAGCTCTCCAGGCAAGGTCCACCAGCCTTCTAGCCAAGCTTGTGATATGCTGTGGACAAAGCCAGGAAATAGCCGCTGTAGTATCTTGGGAAGGGAAAACTCCCCTACAGGTTAACAGTGTCTTTCTTGAGTTACTTTTCAAGCTTGGCTCTGACCCTCACACTTGTGGAGACAGAGCATAATGTGGCTTTGGCCCATATCTAAGACAGAGGCATTGCTGGCTATGCCAGATTATATTTATGAGGAGTTTCCCTGACTAAAAGCTCACTGAAAAGTCTTTCTTATTCTAAGGGGATAGCATCCTGTGTTTGAACCCTTCTACCCAGGAGAGGGATCTTAGTCCATATTGGACTCTTGGGAGCATTGCTACTTGCAGCTCTGCACCTGTTCCCCTGTGTCCAAGAAAAAAAACCTTGCTTTTCTCAGTCCTCCTTCTCAACTCCTCTGCTTTCAACACAGCCAATTGGTATGAAGTGCATAGGTACCTCAGTGGTCTCTCCAGAAGCAGGGGAATTTCATATCATGTGAGAACCTGTGTAGGAACATGGACAGCTCTGATCTGATTCCTCAAGGCAGACTCTATGAGAGCTGAAAAGCTCAGAAAGTGGTGGTGACTGAGTGGCCAAAATTTGAATGATCTCAGCCCCCTATCACCCATATTTTAAAATTAGGAAGCCCTGCAACCTGGAGTTATTCTCTAAATAATGTTCTCTGACACAGGTCCTGTACCCAGTATTTTTTCATCAGTTCTTCTAGCAGCATATAGAAATTTTTTTTGGCCACTTATTGCCTCACAATGTCCTAGATCTGGTGACTAGATGGTGATTTCTAACAAGTTCTACTGCAGAAGAACTCATCTTTTATTTCAATAGTCCCTTGATATTCAGCCCCTCATGTCAATGCTGTCAAATTTTGAACCAGGGATATTTCATCTCCATTTTGTCTCTAAATCAAAAGCTCCCAAAATATCATTCCAGAGACATAAATGCCATAACATCATATACTTTGAAGATCAGTGATACAATGAAATGACTCATTTAAACTCGTGCCAATTCAATAAACCAAAAATTTATTAGCAACTTACTCCTGCAATGGCAGATGGAGTTTTCTTACTGGAGACGACTTTATATCCATGAAATTATGGTTCTAGTGGTTAATACTAGACTCTATGTACCAAGACCTGGGGATCTAAATAGCTACAATCTCTTTTTTGATTTTGATTAAAAGCTTTTTATTTACAGAACATATGAGTGATTTTTTTACATTGACCTTCGCAAAACTTTTTTTTTTGTTCCAAGCTTTTCTCTTTCTTCTCCCCACCCCCATCCCTACATGACAGGTAATCTAATACATGCTAAATATGTTAAATTATATGACAAATCCAATATATGTGTAGATATCTATACAGTTACCTTACTGCACAAGAAACATCAAATCTAGAAAGATAAAAAAAACAACCTAAGAAGGAAAACAAAATGCAAGGAAATATTCACAGAAAGCGTTAAAATGCTGTGTTGTGGTCCACACCCAGTTCCCACAGGCCTCTCTCTGGATGTATATGATTATCTTTATTGGTGAATAATAGGAACTGGTTTGAATCACATCATTGTTGAAGAGAACCATGTCCATCAGAATTGATCATCATATAGTTTTGTTGCTGTGTATAATGTTCTCCTGGTTCTGCTGATTTCACTCAGCACCAAAGAGGTACAAGCTCAATAGCCCTTGCCTGAAAGTTTTCATTCTACTGTCAATAAAGGTGTAAGAAGAAATAGATGCTTCTCTCTTTATATCAAGGAAGAAGCTTTAACTTGAAATCAATGTAGCAGTGAATACACATGGAGTTGTTTGATATCCTTCCCCACTGCACTGAGTTGGACATTCTCTTCTACTAACGTCATAGATGTGCTCATAATATTTATGATTTATAATAATTATGAAAGTCATGCTTCAGCATAGTTTTGATGAGCAATTCTGTGCTTCCTGTAGCCAGAAATAGCTTTTACAGTGCCAGGCAGGGTAAGTGGTATCATGATAAATATAATGGGAAAGAGAATAACCTTTGCAAAGTGGAAAAAAAGGAGGAAAATAAAGATTAAGAAAAAAAGAAATATAATTTAAGTAGAAAAAGAGGAGTAGGAGAAAATAAATTATGGGAAAAGAATGGGATAATGATGATTATGCTAATAATGTGGAGAAAAATAAATATGCAGAAAAAAGGGGAGAAGGAAGAGTTTAAAAAGAGGAAAAAGAAGAAAAAGGATATGATGAACTTATCATTTGTGCAGTTTTTCTTTTGTGAACTGTGACTGTTCCATAACAATCCTGTAACTTTAGTAGATTATCACTACTCTCATTTTATTTTATTTTATTTTATTTTATTTTTTATTTTATTTTATTTTATTTTTTGTTAAAGCTTTTTATTTGTATAATATATGTATGGGTAGTTCCCCAACATTGATCTTTACAAAGCTTTCCATTACAAATTTTACCCCCAGTCCCCTCCCCTCCCCTAGATGGCAGGAAGTCCACTACATGCTAATAATGTTGAAATGCTTGAGAAGTTATGCAAG
>JAJPUD010035853.1:0-10118 GCA_023553655.1 Myrmecobius fasciatus | reverse complement strand
CCTCTTCTTCCAGTGTTATCCCTTTTCTATCTCTAATTTCTTTTTTATATTATTATAATAACCATAATCACAATTATATCATAATAAAATCAACCCTCATTCTCTAAGTATATCCATAACACAAATATAGTTCTCAAGAGTTTTTTTTTTCTTTTTACCTTTTTATGTTTCTCTTGTGTTCTGTCTTTGTCGATCAAATTTTTTGTTCATTTTGTTCATTGTTCATTTGTTCATTTTGTTCATTTTGTTCATTTGGTCTTTTCATTACAAATAGGTGAAATTCACCTATATCATTGAATGTCTATCTTCTTTCCTGAAAGATAATGCTCATTTTAGCTGGATAGTTTATTTTTGGCTATAATCCCAATTCCTTTGCTTTTTGGAATATCAGATTCCAAGCCCTTGTATCCTTTAAGGTGGTAGCTGCTAGGTCCTGGGTGATCCTCATTGTGGCTCCTCAGTATTTAATGGTTTCTTTCTGGCTACTAGCAATATATTTTCCTTGGTGTGATGGTTCAGAAATGTAGTGACAATATTCCTGGGGGATTTCATTTTGGGGTTTCTTTCAGAAGGTGATTGGTAGATTGTTTAAATAGTTATTTTGCTTTCTGATTCTAAAATATCAGGGCAGTTTTCTTTCATGATTTCCTGTGAGATATTGTCTAGGTTCTTTTTTCATCATGGCTTTCAGGAAGCCCTATAATCCTTAGATTGTCTCTCCTAGATCTATTTTCCAGGTCAGTTGTTTTTTCTAGGAGATATTTCATATTTTCTTCTCTTTTCATTTTTTTTTGTTTTTGTTTGACTGCTTTTTGAAGTCTTGTTGAGTTATCCACTTCCATTTTTTCAATTCTAATTTTTAATGTCTTATTTTCTTCAGTTACTGTTTTTAGCTCTTTTTGCAACTTACCAATTACATTTTTGTTCATTGCATTTTTTCCATTTATTTTGCCATGATCTCATTTCATTTCCCCATATTTCTTCTAACTCTCTTTTAAGATTCTTTATGCAATGTTCAAAGAAAACCTTGTGACATGAGATCCAGCTTATGTCTCTCTTTGGGGCTTTTTCGGGTGTTGCTTTACCTTTTGGCACCTCAGGATTTGAGTTGTTCTTCCCTCTCTCCATAAAAGCTGTCTATGGTGAGAGGTTTTTTTTTTTGTTTTTTATTCATTTTTTGAAAGTGAAAGGTCTGTTCAAGGCAAAGGAGGGACACCTGCTTTAATTTGCCCTGTGGCAGTTCTGCTGCTTGAGTTATTTCAGGTGCTGGGCAGTTCTGCTGATTGATTGATTGCTTTAGGGTGCTGTTTAATGGCAGCTAGGTCAGGAGCTCTTCAGTGGTTCAGTGGTTCACAAACTACCCCCACAATAGGCAGATCTTCCAAATCACCTGCTTACAATTAGGACAGATTGGCCCAAGAGGCCCACAGAAAACTCCCAGGTATATGAAAGCCACAACACACTGATTCCTGTTCCAGATCCCTGCTCCAGCTCCCTGTCCCAGTCTTCCTGTGCTGCAGTCTGGGTTTGGCAGACCACCCCCCTGCCCAATTGAAACAGACCTGTTTTCAAGTTCTTCCAGGGAATTTTCTTCTAGAAATGTGTTGTACTCCAGATATTGTGAATTCTTTCACTTAAAAACCAGTCTAGAGGTTTCATCTGCTGTTGGTTTGAGGGAAAATTAGAGGAGGTTACAGAGATTCATGTCTGACCATCTTGGCTCTACCCCCAGAAGTTCTATCACCATTATTATTAAATATTGCACTAGAAATCCCATAATAATGCAAAAAAAAGAAATTGAAAGAGTAAAAATAGGCATTGAGGAAACAAAACAATCAATCTTTGCAGATGATATGGTGGGATACTTAAAGAATCCTAGAGAATCAATTAAAGCCCAGTTGAAATAATTAAAAACTTCACCTAAGTTTTAGGGTGAAATAAACCCACATCAGCATTTCTATGCTTTACCATCAAAGCACAGCAGGTAGAGCCAGAAAAAAAAATTCTATTTAAGATAATTGAAGCTATTTAAGAAATAGAATATCTATGAATCTACCTACCAATACAAATTCAGAGATTAGGTGAGCATAATTGCATAACAAATTACATATAAATACAGCTAACAACAAATGGAGAAATTTGAATGGCTCATCAATAGACTGAGCTAATATAATAAAAAAGACAATTTAATGTAAATAATTTACTTAGGCAATGCTATACTAAACTATGAGCAAATAATTTCATAGAGCTAGAAAAAAAAATAATTACAAAATTTATTTAGAAAAATTCCAAGGGAATCAGTGAAAAAATGTGAAGGAAAGCAGAATGCAATTTCCCTATCTCAAACTATAGTACAAATATGTATCCAGAAAGCAATCAGGTACTGGGCCAGAAATAGCATGGTGGATGAATGGAATATATTACGTATATAGTGTGTAGTAATAAAAAACCACAAAAATCTATGTTTTAATAAATCCAAAGATCCAATTTTAGAAGTAAGAATTCATCATTTGACAAAGCTTCCTAGGAAAACTAGAAAGCAATTCTGCAGAAACTAGGCACAGACCAACATCTCCCATTATATATGAAGATAAGATAAAAATGGATAAATGATATAGACTTAAAGGGTGATATAAGTAATTTGGAGGAACATAGAAAAATGCAAAGGTCAGACCTATTGACAAACACAAGAGTTTATGACCAAACAAAAGATAGGGGGAATTATAGGATGTAAAATAAATAATTTTAATTACATGAAAGTAAAAAAGCTTTTGGCCAAAAATAAAACTAATATAGCCAAAATTATAGGGAAAAAATAGATACTAAGAGGAGGTTTTTCTTTTTTTGTTTTGTTTTGTTTTGCTTTGTTTTTATAAAAAGTTTCTCTGATGAAGGTCTTATTTCCAAAATACATAGAAAACTGAACAAAATTTACAAAAATAAATGTTGGCTTTTTTGCTTTTTAATTTTTTAAATTCTTAACCATAGGAAATTAAAAAGGAATATATGGGAAAATAGATGTTATATAAAAATAAATTTTAAATAAATGGTGCAAAATGGTTGCAGTCAAATGTAAATATATTTCATGGATTCTACTTGAGAAAGTAAGAAAGAAATTGGAGGTATTTATTTCATTTTATATCAAAAGGCAATAAGTATCATTTCATGGAACACTCTGGCATCTTGTTTTTCAGTGCCAAGTTTGTAGTTTACAGAGAGCAAACAAAAAGATAACCATGAAAATAGTCAGAGCTTGTGACCTAGCATAATAGCCTCTTCAATGATGAAAATAAAGATAAATTCTTTGCAGATATAGTAAGATTATCCACACTAACTCAACTGTTAGAACTCAGTGACTTAAATACAAAGATAGACATAAAGAGAACAGTGAAAAATATGTTGGAATAAATGGTTCATGATTAATAAAAAGGCCAAAGATGGGGTCTGCTGAGAAGCTTAATGTCTATACATCATAAATACTTATTTAAAATAGGGCTGTTACTTTTGTAGTAGCAAGGAACTGGAAACTGAATGGCTCATCAGTTGGAGAATGGCTGAAAATGTTATGGTATATGAATGTTATAGAATATTATTGTACTATAAAGAAATTAACAGCACAATAATTTCAGAAAGGCCTGGAGAGACTTACATGAACTAATGTGAAGTAGAACCAAGAGAACATTGTACACCTCAACAACAAGATTATATGATGATCAACTCAGATTGACTTAACTCTTTTCAACAATGAGATGATTATGGGCAATTCCTATAGACTTGTTAAGGAGAGATTCACCTGCATCCAGAAAGAGGATGGGGGAATTTAATATGAATCAAAACATAGTTTTTTCACATTTTTGTTGTTGCAACTTGCTTTTTTTTCTTTCAAAATTTTCCCTTTTTTATATGACTTTTCTTGTGCAGCATGATAACTGTGGAAATACATATAGAAGAATCACATGTTTAACATATATTGGATTATTTGACGTATAAGGGAGGAAATGGGAGGAAGGAAGGGAGAAACACTTGGAACACAAGATTTTGCAAAAGTGAATGTTGAAAGCTATGCATATATTTTAAAAATAAAAAAGCTAAACATATGTATGTATATATATGTATATATATGTGTGTATATATGTATGTGTATATATATGTATGTTGTATATATATATATACATATATATGTATATATATATATATATATATATATTTAAAAATAACTGCAAGCCACCCGTTGGGGCAACCACCAAAGTAAAGTCTCACATATGGAAAATGACATTAGCTACAGTTTAGCAGACAACAAATGACTTGCTACTGCTGTGGAAATGCTTTCCATTTCAGGATCAGCTGTTTGTGTGTAATCAGATCATTCACTGATTAGTGCAATGTTCAAAAACAGTACAAATTTAGAAGAAAGAATAAATTTGAAAACAGAATATGTATAGTCACAACCTGTCTTATTAAACTGCTGACTCCCTAAAATGAGAAAGGACATAATTAGTACATTCATTTTATTACAATTCTAAGGAAAAATATAGTTGAGATAAAACAATTACAATGAGATAGAGATATTCTAGTAACTATCTCGGTAACTAAATAAATTTCTTGCTACTCAGAGGGATGTGAAAGTCAATGGTAGCAACACATTCATAAAACATCATAGAATCAAAAGATTATATGCAGTAGTTTTCACAAACTAGCAATGAGGCTTTGAATGAAAATAGGACAATCTCAGGAATTTGAATAGTAAGAAAGAGTTTTTGCAGAATGAAAGTCAAGAACACATCAAAAAATGTCAAAAAGTTAATCTGGGAATATGTAACTGAATATTGGGATGAAGATGGGGGTCAATTCAAGAAAATAATGTCAAAAGTTAGGAATGAAAACACAGAAATTATAAACAGAGTCATACATATAAATACAAGGAGATATTCATATTTAGATAAGGCCTACTTCACACAAGAAAACTTACATACACATAAAATCTTTGGCAATTTGGTTTAAATTCCTATCCAATTAAGGAAGCCATTTAATTATTTTTTTAATGTTTTGTTTTTAATTTATGGAGAAAAATAACTATGTTCATAATATAGTAAAATAAAGAGATGATTGTATATGAAACTACAGATTTATTATGTACAACTTCCTACTCCTTTTAAATAGAAAATTCAATTGTCATCTGATTTTTTTTCTTCCCTCTCCCTTATCTCTGCCCTAAAGATGGTTACCATTAGACACAAATATGTACACATGTACACACACACACACTCATTCTACACATACTTCTAATCATTACTTCTTTCTCTGATTTCAGAAAACATCTTTCATGCATCCTTTATAGTTAATTTGAGTCAAAATGAATTAGTTGTTCAAAGTTGTTCTTTATACAATATTGCTGTCACTGTATGCAACATTCTCTTGCTTTAGCTCACTTCACTTTTCATATTTTTCTTTTGTCTATCCATGTTTTTCTAAGAACATCAAGCTTATAATTTTTTGTAGCACAGTGATTTATTCCATCACAATGACATACCACAATTTGTTTAGCCCCAATTGATGGGCATCCTCATAATTTCCAGTTTTTTGAGATAACACAAAGAGTTGCTGTAAATACTTCAGAATAAATAGATTATTATTTTTTTTTCCTAAACATTTTTAGAAATGAACCGATAGGGGCAGCGAGGTTGCATAGTGGTTAGAGCACTATCCCTGAAGTCAGGAGGACCTGAGTTCCAATCTGGCCTCAGACACTTAACACCCCCTACCTCTGTGACCCTGGACAAGTTATTTAACCCCAATTACCTCAGCAAAAAAAAATGAACCTATAGTGATACTACTAGTCAAAGAGTATAAGTAGTTTAAGAACTCTTCAGAAAGAATTTCAAATTAATATTGAAAATGTTTGTATCCATTCACAATTCCACTAACAACAATTTAATGTCCCAATTTTTCCACATCCTCTCCAGTATTTGTCACTTTATCTTAAATCATTTTAGCCAATCTGATAGGTGTGAAATCATATCTCCAGGTTTTTAAATTTGCATTTCTTTAATCAAAAATGATTTATAGCATTTTACATGACTATAAATTGTTTTGATTTCTTCATTGGAAAACATGATGTTTATATCCTTGGAGAATGACATATTTTTACATTTGAAAAACTTCTTTATGTATTTTAGATATGGGACATTCTTTTTTATTTTAATTTTTTTTATTTTTCCCAGTTACATGTAAAATACGTTTTTATATTTGTTTTTAAAATTTTGAGTTCCATTTCTCTTCCTTTCTCTCACTCTCCCCCATTGAGTAGGCCCATAAAAGTCATGTAAAAGAAAATATACATCTCCCACACACCCTACCAAAAAAAAATTAACAAGAGAAAGGAAAAGGGAAATAAAAGTATTGTTTTGTCTGTATTCAGGAAAAATTAGTTCTTTAGTTCTTTTTCTGGGTATAGATAGCATTTTTCATCATAATCCTTCAGAGTTGTCTTGGATCATGCATTGCTGAGAATAGCAAAGTCATTCACAGCTGAACATGCCACAACTTTGCCATTATTATGTATATGTACATTTCACTTTGCTTGAGTTCATGGAGGTCTTTCAAGGTGTTCCTGATGGCATTTTGCTCATCATTTTTACAGAACAATAATATTCTTTCATGGCAGGGGGAGAGCCAAGATGCTGGAGAGAAGACAGGACTCTTTGATCTTCTCTGAGCTTCTCTCAAACTGACAGTATATTAAGGCTCTATATTGATTTTGGAGTCAAAGCACTCCCAAATATTCAGAGTACAACACATTCCCAGGAAAACATTACCTTGGAAGAACTTCAGAATAAGTCTGTTTCAATCAGGCAGGGGAGGCAGTCTGCCAAGCCCAGACATCAGAGTGGGGAGCCAATACAGGAAGCTGAGGCTGGCACTCGGACCATTGCAGTTTTCTAAGCACCTGGAAAACTGTGAGCCTCTTAGACCACTCTGCCCTGGTTGCAAGCAGGTGGTTTGGCAGATTTGCCTTTTATAAAAGGTAAATTCTAAACAACTGAAACCTAGAAGAGCCGAACCTACCCACCATTCCCCAGCATTGGAAATCAATCAGCAGAACTGCCCCAGGGCAAATTAAAGCAGATTTCACTCCTTTGCTTTGAACAGATCTCAAAACTTAAAAAAATGAATAAAAAAACAAAAAAAGAACTCTCATCAAAGACAGCTTTGAAGAGGGAACAGACCTCAGATCCTGAGGTGAATAAAGGTAAAGCAACTCCAGAGAAAGCCGCAAAGGGAGACATGACCTAGTCCCCATTTTACAAGGCTTTCCTGGAAGATTGCATAAAGAATCTCAAAAGAGAGTTAGAAGAAAAATGGGGAAATAAAATAAGATCATTGCAAGAAGGAATGGAAAAAGCATATAATGGCCTACAAAAGAGAAATGAAAAAGATACCAATTCACTGAAAAACAAAATTGGTAAAATGGAAAAAGACTGCAATGAACAAAAAAATTCAATTGGCCAATTATAAAAGGGACCTAAAAAGGTAACTGAAGAAAATAATATGCTAAAAATTAGAAATGAACAAATAGAAGTGAATGAATCAATAAGACCTCAAGAATCTTTCAAACAAGAACAAAAAAAAATAAAAATATGAAAAAAAAAATGTGAAATATCTCCTAGGAAAAACAACTGGGAGAGACAACTTAAGGATTATTGGACTTCCTGAAAGCCATGATGAAAAAAAAAACAACCTAGACACCATCTTACAGGAAATCATAATAGAAAATTGCCCTGATGTTTTAGAAAGAATTCACCAATCACTTCCTGAAAGAAACCCCAAAATTAAATTCCCAAGAAAACCAGAACTATTGCACCAAGGAAAATATATTTAGAAGCAGCCAGAAAGAAGCAATTCAAATATTGAGGAGAAACAATTAGGATCACCCAAGATCTATCAGCTTTCACTTTAAAGATTGAAGGGCCTGGAATCTGATATTCCAAAAGGCAAAGGAGCTTCAATTCCAAGAATAAGCTATCTAGATAAAATGAGTATTATCTTTCAGGGAAGAAGATGGACATTTAATGATATAGGTGAATTTCACCTATTTCTAATGAAAATACCAGATAAGAAAAAATTGACTTCCAAACACAAAATTCAAGAGAAGCATAAAAAGAACTCTTGAGAACTATATTTCTATTATCGATACTTAAAGAATGTGGGTATAAATTGATTTTATTTTGATATGAAAAAGAAACTAGACATAAAAAGAGGATCATACTGGAAAAAGAGGTAAAATGCGGAAAATTACATCTCATGAAGAGGTAAAGAAAATCTATTATAATTGAGGAAAAGAAGGAAGGAGGATGAACATTGTGTGCATCTTACTCTCATCAGATTTGGCTCTAAGAGAAAATATCAGATATATTTGGTTTCACAGAGAAATTTCTCCCACTTAATAGGGAAGTGGGAGGGAAAAGGGTAAAAGAAAGGGAAAGAATAATAGAAGGGAAAATTGAAGAATTATTAAAAAGAGGCAAAAAAGGGGGAAGGGCTCTAAAGGGGGAGGACTTTTTGAGGGAGGTAGTCATCAAAAGCAAACTCCTGGGGAGGAGGGAAAGGGGAAAGAAAAGAGAAAAGCATAAATTTGGACAAATAAGATGGCAGGGAATACAGAATTAGTTATTTTAACTATGAATGTGAATGGGAGGAATTCTCCCATAAAAAAAAGTGGATAGTGGACTGGATTCAAAGCCAGAATACTATAATATGTGGTTTACAAGAAACACATATAAAGCATAGTGAGACATATAGAGTGAAGGTAAAGGGGTTGATCAGAATTTATTGTGCTTCAGGTGAACAAAAAAAAGCAGGAATAGTAATCCTGATCTCAGATCAAGTAAAAGTAAAGACAGATCTAATTAAAAGAGATAAGGAAGGAAACTATATTTTACTAAAGGGTACCATAGATAATGAAGCAGTATCAATACGAAACATATATGCACCAAGTGGTATAGCATCCAAATTCCTAGAGGAGAAACCAACAAAGATGCAAAAAGAAATAGATAGCAAAACTATACTACTGTGGGATCTTAACCTTGCTCTCTCAGAATTAGATAAATCAAACCACAAAATAATTAAGAAAGAAGTTAAGGAGGTAAACAAAATGTTACAAAAGTTAGGTATAATAGATCTTTTTTTTTTATTTGCAAAACATATGTATGGGTAATTCTTCAACATTAACACTTACAAAGCTTTCTGTTACACATTCCCCCCGTACTCCCTACACCTCCCCTATTTCTTTGGGATATAAGCCCAATAGAAATGCTTCTGGGTCAAAGGCTATGCACAGTTTGATAACTTTTTGAGCATAGTTCCAAATTGCAAAACTAACATTTTTAATACAATATTGAAAAGTAATGGTGATAATGGACAGCCTTGTTTCACTCCTGATCTTACTGGGATTGCTACAATTTTGTCCCCATTACATATGATGCTGGCTGATAATTTTAATAAATGCTACTCACCATTTTAAAGAAAAGTCCATTTATTACTATACTCTCTAGTGTTTTTAATAGGAATGGGTGGTAGATTTTATCAAATGCTTTTTCTGCATCTATTGAAATAATATGATTTTTTAGTCTCATTATTAATATAGTTGATTGTGCTGATACGTTTCCTAATATTGAGCCAGTCCTGCATTCCTGTTATAAATCCTACTTAGTGATAGTACATTATCCTGGGGATGACTTTATGTAATCTCATTGCTAATATTTTATTTAAGATTTTTGCCTCAATTCATTAGGAAAATTGGTCTATAGTTCTCTTTCTCTGTTTTCACCCTACCTGGTTTAGCTATCAGCACCATATCTGTGTCATAGAAGGAATTACAATTTTTGATAGAATTCACATGTAAATCCATCTAGTCCTAGAGATTTTTTCTTAGGGAGTTGATTAATAGCTTGTTCTATTTCTCTTTCTTTTTCTTTATCGTTTTTTTTTTATTTTAAGCTTTTTATTTGTATAACATATGTATGGGTAGTTCCCCAACCTTGATCGTTACAAAGCTTTCCAATACAAATTTTACCCCCAGTCCCCTCCCCTCCCCTAGATGGCAGGAAGTCCACTACATG
>JAJPUD010035852.1:0-10119 GCA_023553655.1 Myrmecobius fasciatus | reverse complement strand
AAATCAGCAGAACCAGGAGAACATTATACACAGCAACAAGACTATACGATGATCAATTTTGATGCACATGGTTCTCTTCAACAATGATGTGATTCAAACCAGTTGTTCTGAGATGAAGATAGTCATATACATCCAGAGAGAGGCCTGTGGGAACTGAGAGTGAACCACAACACAGCATTTTAACACTTTCTGTGAATATTTCCATGCATTTTGTTTTCCTTCTTAGGTTGTTTTTTCTTCTTCTCTTTCTAGATCTGATGTTTCTTGTGCAGTAAGATAATTGTATAGATATGTATACATGTATTGTATTTGTCATATAATTTATCCTATTTAGCATGTATTAGATTACCTGTCATCTAGGGGTGGGGGGTGGGGGGAAGGAGGGGAAAAGCTTGGGAAAAAAAGTTTTTGCAAAGGTCAATGTTGAAAGGTCACTCATATGTTTTGTAAATAAAAAACTTTATATATAAAAAATAAAATAAAATAAATCTTAAAAAAATGAAATGCTTCAAACCAAAAAACAAAAAAAAAACAAAAACAGATTGGGTGGGGGAGACATGAGAGATAATGAGAAGTTGAGGATCATACCTAGATCACAAGATTGGATGACCTTGGGAACTCTGGAAGAAGTTTAGAAGGCAAAAAGATGAATTCAGTTTTGGACATATTGAGGGTAGGGAAAGGAAGAAAACAAAGGGAAAAAGAAATTTACATGATAACTTTATTACATAAGAAATAACAAATTGTACATAATAGATTGGCAGTTTCATGTGCAATCATGTGCAATGGAAATGATCATTTTATTCCATAAATTAAAAACTAAATAAAAAATTTAACAAAAAGATGCCTAAGAGGCATCAAGTTCAAAGTGACCAGTAGGAAGTTGGAGATGAAAGACTAGAAGTCTAGAGAGAGGTAAGGGCTAGATTTGAGAATTGTCAGAACAGACAATCCATGAGAGTGGATGAGAACATGAAATGAAATACTATAGAGGGAAAAAAAGAAGAGGGACTGAGCCCTGGAGGATACCCACATAATTCCCTACCCATGGTTTCTTGCTTTTGATTCAGCTTGCAAATTATATATGTGTTTACTTTATATCACATGTGAAGGTCTTCTATGGCTACCAGACCAAACAAGACTTTTACAACTCACTATTATTCTGAGTCCCTCCTTATTCTCTGCTGGAACTTATCCACAGCATTCAAAACTTCACCATTTGCTGTAATTGATGGTTCCACATATAGATGGTGTGGTGCTGGCTGGTGGAAAACCTGTATTTCTACACAGAAAATGAGACTCTGAAGAAAATTGTTGGAAAGAAGAGGTGTTAGACTGACTACCAAGCTGAAGGTCTACAAAGGTGTTGTGTTGACCTTATTGCTGTATGTTAGCTCACTTTCATATTTTGGAACTTTGCAAATTCTATTTCTCAAGAAGAAGAAATGATGTATTCTAAGTCAAAATAGCACAAATTTTGAAGGAAGGACACAGAAGCCATAAAACAATTATCTCACTTTACAGATCAAGATATTGAGGCTCATGTAAGTTAGATGACTTGTTTAAGGTCACAAAGGTAATTAGGAAATGAGCCATGATTCAAATCCAGATTTTCTGACTCCAAATAAAGCATCTTTCTCTTATTCACTCCTTAAACTGTGTTTTGTGACTCCATATGGAGTCTTGTAACAATACAGGAGCTGTGAAATTATGATTTATTATTAATAAATGCTTGATCTTATTTTATATATCTATTTGTACAGGGTCAGATAAAAATTTCTTGGTGAAAAGGGGTTTC
The DNA here is from genome assembly GCA_023553655.1 of Myrmecobius fasciatus. Classification (NCBI taxonomy): domain Eukaryota; kingdom Metazoa; phylum Chordata; class Mammalia; order Dasyuromorphia; family Myrmecobiidae; genus Myrmecobius; species Myrmecobius fasciatus. Next base: position 8,321 of record JAJPUD010035852.1, on the reverse strand, counting down.
AAGTAGAAAAACTTTAAGAATCCCCACATTGTACCATTGGGACTCAAAGTGCAAACCTCCTTCTATTTACTTCTTGGATGACCTTGAATTATGTCTCTTCTTTATATAGTATTTATTTATTAAATGAGGAGATTGGACAAAATTATTTCTAAGGCCCATTTTAGCTATGCCCCTTTAAAATATGGAATGTGCTTTTCTCCAATCTCCCAAGCTTAAATGCTCATGAGCTTAGCTTGAGGTTACTTCTTCCTGTCCCTAAGAGTGTTACTCATCCTTTCTTTTTGAAGAGGACCAATGACATCACAAGGTGATGTCTTGTCTCATGACTCACTCACTTGGACTCAAATGAGGCAGAGTTGGGCAAAGTTATCAAACTCATACTATCTTCCAGAATCACTGATGTCCAGTAGTAGGACAAAAGACAGGATGACTATCGATGGCTTGGGATGCAGTGAATGACTGGTATTTTTGATGTCTGACCAAGTCACAGTAGGTAATATTTATGTAGTGCTTTAAGGTTTGCAAAATACTTTACACATTATCTCATTTGATATAACAACCTTGGGAAGTAGGATTGCTGGGGCTATCCCTTGAGGCATATTAAAGAAATCAAGGCTGAGAGAAATGGTTAAATGATCTATCTAGAGACAGCTAGTGACTGTCTGAGGTAAGATTGAAACTCAGATCTTAAGTTTCTAGCACTTAGCATAGTGCCTTGGCATATAGTAGGCACTTAATAAATCTCTAATGATTAATTGACTCCAAGTTCAACTTTAAAATACCTAGTTGCTCTATTCAGAACTGGACAGCTCAGTGGTAAGGTGGATAGAGTTTCGACCTGGAATCATTAAATGTTATCCTCCTGAGTTCAAATCTGACTTCAGATACTTCCTAACAGTGTGACTCTTGGCAAGTCATTTAACTCTGTTGCCTCAGTTTCCTCAGCTGTAAAATGAGCTGGAAAAGGAAATGGCAAACCACTGTAATATCTCTTTCAAGAAAACCCCAAATGGGTCATGAAGAGTTGGATACAATTTAAAAAACGACGGACCAACAATAAAAATATTACTTCTAATTATAAATTTATGGTTTTATTACAAGGAGAGACAGTATGATATGGTGGAAAGAGCACTGGGATTTGGATTCATAAAGACCTGAGTTCAAATTCTTTCCTATGATATTTAAAAGTTATGTGATTTTGGGAAATTCTCAAACTCTCGATGACTCACCTATAAAAATGAAAGGATTGGACTCCATGGCCTCTAAGCTCCCTCCTAGCTTTAAATCTATAAATTATATAACCTTTAAATTCCCTAACCACACTAGAATCTATGAGTATGTGGTGTTATCTGTTTGTATGTAAGTGGAACACAAGCTTGTGTGTGTGTGTGTGTGTGTGTGTGTGTGTGTGTGTGTCTGGGGAGGGATAGAGGTAGCTATAGGTATGTTTGAGGTTTGAGCTCAATGCTCCTATCCTTTGAGAGAGAGGATGGATCTCATTCTCCACTCTTAGGGTATAGTCCTTGCAGATTCTACCCTGGTGTTACCTGTTCATCACCTGGCAGAAAATGTGACTTTGCTTTTTTTCTTGTAGCTCTCTTCTCCTTTGGGAAATATGAAAGCCCCTTTCAGCTCCAAACCTGTGATTCACTCACCTCCCAACCTTTAAAGGGTTGTCTCAAGGTTTCATTTAAGAAATATTCTTGTAGTTCTTTAGCTTCCTCCCATCTCCCACGAGAAAACTTTGCTAATCCCCTCTCAGCATTATTAATGATTTCTTTCTATTGAAACTCTTAACTGTGAAAAGTGACTCTGATGAATATAGAAAAACATGAGAAAACTTGTACCAACTGACATAAAGTTGAAATTGAATAATGTGAAATTGTGATGAACAATCTTGACCTAAAGAAAAGAATTTCAAAAATATACAGTCTCCTCTTTCTATGTAGAGTTATGGGGCTATGGGGATGGAGCAATGCAGAGAATGTTAGACTTTAAAAGAATTTGGTTCACTTTGCTAAACTGTTTTCCTGTCTCTTTTTTCAATCTTTGTTATAAAGGATGGCTCTCTGGGAGGCAGAGAGAGGTAAACATTGTGAAATGTAGGTGATGTCAATACAAAAGATATCAGTACATTTTATTTAAAAAAATTTAAAAATGTAAAAAGAATATAGATCTTTATAGATCTGTTGTCAAGCCTTCCCTTAGCAATGCTAAGTTTCTTGGGAATAATCTTAGTTTCTAGAATAGTGCTAGTACATAGTAGACCTTTAATAAATGCTTGTTAGATTGGATTGTGGAAGCTTTCCTTGTGTAGTTCAACTCATGCTGAACCTTCCCTTTTCTAATCACCTGTGAGTCATTGCGCAGTAGTTTCATCGATTTACATCCTGTGTCCTCATCCAGGTTGCCAGCTCAAGAGGTCATGGACCTTGTGTCATCTTTCTCTTATAACCTCCACAGGGTCTACCTAGTAAAAGGCTAAATGGAGAACATGCCTCAATAAATACTTGATGCCTTCTTGATTGCTTAATGATGTTCAGTCAATTTTTAGTCATGTCTGACTTTGTGTGACCCCATTTTGCTTGGCAAAGACACTGGAGTGCTTTCTCCAACTCATGTTACAGATGAAGAACTTGAGATAAAAAAATACTTAAAGGGGCTCCTAATCCAAAGAAGGAGCCCCTGTCCTTTAAGATTGATAGAGGAGGCCCATGTCCTGCCTTTTGTAGTATTTGCCCTTAAAGAGCTCCCAGTTTGATGATGGAGCCAGTCCCTGCCCTCAGGGAGTTCCCAGTTAGATGTGAAAACAGATTCTGGTCTGAGCAAGGAGTCTTGTAGGTAGAGGAAGAAGATGGTTTTTCCTTCTTTGGTATTTCTGCAGCCATGATCCAGAAGAGGGTTGTGACTGTAAGGAATTAGCAGCATCCCCATTAGGGAATGGCTCAATATGTGTTTGTGTGTGTATATGTATATATGTTAGGGGCAGATAGGCAGAGTATTGGGTCTAGTCTCAGACACTTCCTACTGTGTGACTCTAAGCAAGTCATTTACCCCTAATTGCCTCAGTTTCCTCATCTGTAAAATGAATTGGAGAAGGAAATATCAAACCACTCCAGTATCTTTGCCAAGAAAACTCCAAATGGGGTCATGAAGAGTTGGATGTGACTGAAAAATAACTGAACCACCACAACAATAGCAAATGGGTGTGTGTGTACACGTAGGGTATATATAGAACCAGTATCCCTTAATGATGTTTAGAAAGTATTTGAATGACTTGGAAGGGGCCGAGTAGTTTCAATTATTTAGTATCTTTTTATTAACAAAATCAAGGTGAAGAACTTAAAGCCACAGCCTAGACTGGCATCAATTTTGTTCCACTCCAATACCAGCCTCTGGGGATCTCTGACTTCCCTGGACTTGGAGAAAAGAGAAAACAAAATGAGGATTTTAAAATCATAGATCACAGGATATTAGAATTGCAAGGGACCTTGGGAAGTGCAGAGTACCACCTAATTTTATTCTTTCTGAGTTTCAGAGAGAATGACTTTACAAGTTTATATAGTCAGTAGGAGATAGATGCCCAATGCAGTCCTTTAATCTCCTTATTCTCATTCCTGTGGCTTGTTAGAATGTAAGCTCCTATTTTGATTTTATCTTTGTCTCCCTGGTGCCTGGCACAGGACCTGGCATACAGTGGATAATTTTTATTTTTATATTTTTTTTTGCACACAGTAGGCATGCATTAAATGCAAATTGATTAACTGATTTCCATTTGGTCTAGGTCTGGCTCCTCAAGATTAACTTTGAGTTGGGATGGGGATAGGCAGAAGCCTGGCAGTGGGTAATACTTGGAGCTGATACCTTCTCTCTTTGCCAAGGAGAATAACCTGACATTTGAGATCCTGGACAGATAGGCTCAGAGGGAGCTACTGATAAAGCAGGTGCTTCTCCTATCTCCTATCTATCTCTCAACATAGCTCAGCATCATTTACTTTTTCCCTGCCAAATCTCTGGTTTCACAACTTTTTTGGCTTCCTGCCCTGAACTTTGTTGCTGGTGGCCAAAAGCTTACTAAACCGGTTTTCTGGGCTCAATCCCTTATCTTGGTCTTCATATTCATTTATTTCCTTCCTGTTTTAAACTGAACATCTATGATCCAACAGGCTTCAATCAAGGGAAGCTTCCTGGAGGAGGGGTTTCACTGAAACCTGATAGAATTTAAAATATTTATTTAAAATACCAATTAAAAAAACCATTAACACAATAGCATTTTATTTTTTATAGTGCTTATTATGTGCTAAGCACTTACCTCACATCAACCCTGATAGGTAGATGCTATTATTATCCCCATTTTGCAGATAAAGAAACTGAGGCACACAGAAATCAAATAATTTGCCTATAGTCAAATAGCTATAAGTATCTGAGACCAGATTTGAACTTAGGTTTTCCTAATGACAAGTCTGATGCTTTATCACAAATACCATTTTATTAAAATTAATTATATTTTCCAAAACAAAAAAGTAAAAAGAGTGGCATTGTTTTACATATTTTTGCAAATCTCCTTAAAATCTGGATTAATAGAAGACTACTAGATTATCCTATTTGTTTCTGCATTAATTATGCCAGCACATGCTGTTTTGCTTGAAGAAAATCCAGCCTCACACAGATATGTGTTGAAAAAAAGGAAATGAATTTTAATAGAGGAATAAAAAATTAGTATTATTGTGAAAATAGTTTTGACTTTGCAGACCCCCTAAACTCAGGGATTCCCATGGGTCTTTAATAGTACTTTGAGAATTGCTGAGTTTAAAATTAATCTTGATTTTAATTTTCTTTTTCTTTTGAATTTAATAACCACCAAGTAAATATTTCAATATACAATTCAATTGTTAAACATACAAAGAACAGAAAAAGAGGTTTGCATATACATAGCCTTTTCAAATCTTTTCCATAGATAGATTATGTCTCCCTCTAAGTATACAGAGAATTCTATGTGCTATTTTCAAAGTTGTCCTGCTTTATCTGTGGTTCCTATGGACTGTCTTCTTAGGCACATTTACCAAATAGACTTTCAATAGGCACACGTAGGAGCCTTTTCTGAGTTTTCATTCTGCTTAACCTCTCTCTATAGCATTGACTTTTGTTGACCCCCTTCTCCTCCCAAATACTCTCTCCTCCCTGGGAGAAGCCCATCCCCCTCTTTACTCTCTCCTGATTCTCTTTCTATCCATTTGACTGATCTTCATCTCATTTTCTGGATGGATCAAAAGTCATGTCTATGTGATCCTCTTTTCTCTATATACCTCTCTTTCTGACATTGATTCAACTATCTTCTTCATGCAAATTACTAAGAACTTGACATATCTATCCCTAATTTCTCTTTTGAGCTTTAGATTCCTATCAATAGCTATATATTTAGATATCTCTATTTTGATATTTCATTGGCATCTCAAATTCAACAGGTCTAAAAATGGAACTCAGCATATCTTTTCCATTATCATTTTTCTGGTCATCCAATCTCAGAACCATCTTTAACTTGACCATCTACCTCAACTCCCATTCTTTTCTCTTTCCTTCCTTCCTTCCTTCCTTCCTTCCTTCCTTCCTTCCTTCCTTCCTTCCTTCCTTCCTTCCTTCCTTCCTTTCTTCTTCTCTTTCTCTCTCCTTCCTCTGTTTCCTCCCTCCCTCCCTCCCTTCTTTCCTTCATTCTTTCCTTCCTCCCTTCCTTCCTTTCTTCTTCTCTTCCTCTCTCCTTCCTCTGCTTCCTCCCTCCCTCCCTTCCTTCCTTCTTTTCTTTTTTCCCCTCCTTCCCTTCTTTTCTTTTCTTTTTCTTTGTGCTTTCTTACAAATGCTCCATGCCTTTGCACTGGCTGTTTCCCATTATCTACAAATGTTCTCCCTCATTACTTCTGGCTCCTGGTTTTCTTCAAGACTTAATTCAGATCTCACCTTTGTGTAGGAGAGGGTGCTAGCTTCCTTTACTCAAATTGAGTACTAGGAGGCATCTCCAGATATGAACAGAAAACATTTATTTTGTTCTTTCAAGAAGCAGGCCAAGCACACCAATTGGACAGTCCAGCATGGTGTGTGGTATAACCCACTCTCTACCATTCAGAACCAACACCTGCATATCAGTGGAAGCTTTTTACTGAGACCATTTTAGCTAAGAAATCTTGAACTATTTTAGTGATTAAATGTATTATGCAAAGTAAGCAAGTGGGTAACATGAAAATGTTGCTTAGAGCAATGAACAGAAACCAGAGACCTTGCTTCTACCAACTCACACCATTTGTCTTGGAAACTTTGTTATCACAGACCAAAAACTGGTATCTGCCAGCCAGCCAGCTGTTGAGGTCTGGTGGTCTCAGGGTCATTATCCCATCATTCCCACCTCAAACAGTCCAGACCCAAAATTCATTTGGGACAAAGGAACAAAGGTCTTAGCTTCTGGAACAGCTTCAAGCTGATATCATAGAGCTGGTCCTGCCCAGTGGGGTCCAGATTGAGGAGGGGAGACAAGTGACTTGTAGATGGTGTCAAGGAGCATCCAGGGGATGCTGAATGTCAGAATCAGGTATCAGGTGATTTCAGGTTGAATCTCATGACTTGGAGTCTGAAAGAAACAACTCTCACAAGTACATTAAAAATGCAAGGACCAAATATTAGCAAAAAGAATAAATAAAAGTGAAGTTAGTATGAGGTTACTAGGGACAGTAACTAGGAACCCCACCCAGAGGAAGACTTGGGGGGGAGGAGATGAGGCTATCATGAATGTCCCTCATACAGACAGCTTTTCCTAGGGTAAATGCCAAAGAACATTTCCCTCAAACCCCTGCTTTTGTCTCCTCAAAGGATCAGGGGCAATGGGTGGAACAGTGGCGTTATACATAGTGAAAGGAGTTCTCAGATGGTCTAGGGTGCAAACACCATAATGTTTAAAAGACAGTAAAGAAGATAACATGCAGAGTGGAGATAATAATTAATCTTAAATAGATCTGATCTCCGTTAGCAAAAATTCAGCCTTTTTAGTCTTACAAGGGAAGGCTTTTACCCAGTTAGTAAAGGTGTCAACAAAAACCAAAAGCAGTTTGAAGCCCCACCAGGGGGGGCATGTGTAAAATCTATCTGCCAGTCCTCCTCTAAGTACATACTTATGTAGTATGTACCCCTCCTCCACATAGGCTCCAGATAGTCAGGGGATTTAGCAGCCCTTCTAGAATTTACTTGGGCACAAACTGGGCAGACCTGACAGATTTGCTTAATTGTTTCTCCTAGCTTGTGACCAGTGAAAATAGATTTCTGAAGGGATTGGAAAGCATTTATTTTCCAAGTGAGTAGCTTGGTGTAGGCCAAAGAGAAGTTTCCACTGGCTGGCCTCTGAAATTAGAAGTTGGCTTGTACATGTTTGAGACTACTCAGAAGGAAAACATGTCTATCCCTTTTAAGGAGTCAGGAGTTGGGGAATTAAAGGTGCCATGGTCAGGGGCAAACAGGCAGCCGCACAGGCAGCTGAATCTGCAAACCTGTTTCCCTTGACCTGAAGTAAATCCTCCTTTCTTTACAAAACATAACAGAAACCTCTCTAGATTCATGGACAGTTTGCAGTAATTGTTCCCTTGCATATTTAATTGGGGAATGTTTGACTGTCAAAATAAATAAAGAAACAAATAAATCCCCTTTCTTTCCATATAGCCCCCATAAGCATGCAAAACATGAAAGGCATATTTGGAGTCAGTGTAGAAGTTCACTCTCATTTCTTTCCCCAATTCTAAAGCTCTGGTGAGGGCAAAAATACTCTGATCCTGGTGGGGAGTTAGAATTTCCAATGATTGACCTAGGATGAGCTTAGAGGTTTCCACAATTAGAAAGACTATGACAACCACCAATCTAAGGTGGGAGGGTCACCCCAAAGACACCAAGTTTATCTGAGAAATAGTAAAAGGCTTTATCTAGGGCTAAGGCCGGGGGAGAGGTCAGTTTAGTTTTCAAAGTCTTAAAAAGTCTTAGCCTTTTCAGGGCCTTGAATAGGATCATAGAGGGCTTGGCAATAACCAAAATTAGGTATCTAGACTCTACAAAATCCAGTCATGTCCAGGAAAGTACATAGCTGTTTCTCAGAGGAAGATTCTGGGAGTGATAAGATTGCTTCCTCTCTGCAGTGAGCAAGAAGGAGGTGTAAGTTAATTCATTGCCTAAATACTTAATAGATTGGGGGCAGCTAGGTGGCGCAGTGGATAGAGCACCAGCCCTGAAGTCAGGAGGACCTGAGTTCAAATGTGGTCTCAGACACTTAACACTTCCTAGCTGTGTGACCCTGG
>JAJPUD010035850.1:0-10119 GCA_023553655.1 Myrmecobius fasciatus | reverse complement strand
GCAAAAGAGAGCTCTCACCACAGACAGCTTTTATAAAGAGAAAGAAGAGAAGACCTCAGATCCAGAGGTTCCTTTAGACAAAACTTCAGAGGAAATCAGCAAGGACCATCACTGGTCCCCTTTTTAAAAGGCCTTTCTGGAAGATTGCTTAAAGAATCTAATAAAAGAGCTGGAGGATAAATGGGAAAATAAATTGAAATTAGTGCAAGAAGGATACAGTATCTTGCAAGAAGAATATGATGCCCTGCAAAAGAGATATGAAAAAGACACCAATCTATTGAAAAATAAAATTAGTGAAGTGGAAAAAGAGTGCAATGAACAAAAAAATTCAATTGGCCAGTTACAAATGGAGCTTAAAAGGGTAACTGAAGAAAACAACACTTTAAAAATAAGAATTGAACAAATGCAAGTGAATGACTCAATAAGACTTCAAGAATTAGTCAAACAAAAACAAAAAAATGAAAAATTAGAAGAAAATATGAAATATCTCCTAGGAAAAACAACTGACTTGGAAAATAGATCTAGGAGAGACAATCTAAGGATTACTGGACTTCCTGAAAGCCATGATGAAAAAAAGAATCTAAACACTATCTTCCAGGAAATCCTGAAAGAAAACTGCCCTGAGATTGTAGAATCAAAGGGCAAAATCACCATTGAAAGAATTTACCGGTCACCTCCTGAAAGAGACCCCAAAATTAAAACCCCAAGGAATATCGTGGCTAAATTTCAGGACTATAGCACCAAGGAACAGATTCTGCTAGCAGCTAGAAAGGAACAATTCAAATACCAAGGATCAATAATTAGAATCACACACGATTTGTCAGCCTCCACATTGAAGGATCGAAGGGCCTGGAACCAGATATTCCGAAGGGCAAAGGAACTTGGATTATAGCCAAGAATATCCTATCCAGCTAGAATGAGCATTATCCTCCAGGGAAGAAGATGGTCATTCAATGATATAGGTGAATTTCACCTATTTCTAATGAAAAGACCGGATCTGAACAAGAAATTCGACATCCAAACACAGAACTCAAAAGATGCATAAAAAGGTAAAAAGGAAAGGACTCTTGAGAACTTTATTTTTACTAGGGGGATACTCAAAGTTTGGGGGTATAATTAACTAAATATTACTTTGATAATATGAAAAAGAGAACTAGAGGGGAAAAGGTTGTCATACTGGGGAAAAGAGGGGAAAAGTGGTAAAATAAGATAAAAAAAAAAAGGAGGTAAAAACAAGGTAAAATCACTTGAAGAGGCAAAGAAAACCTAATATAATTGAGAGAAAGAGGGGAGGGAGTTGAGCATTGTGTAAATCTTACTCTCATCAGGTTGGGCTCTAAAAGTGTATATCAGACACTTGATTTCACATAGAAACTTGTCTGTTGCTAGAGGGAAATGGGAGGGAAAGGAGGAAAAGAAAGGGATAAACTAATAGAAGGGAAAATAGAAGAATCAGGGGAAAGGAGTAAAAACAGGGGGAAGGAATCTAAAGGGTGGAGTATTGTTTGGAGGAGGGGGTCATCAAAAGCAAAGTACTGAGGAGGGGGGAAGGGAGAAAGGGGAAAGGAAAGGGGAAAACATAACTTGGGTAAATAAGATGGCAGGAAATAAAGAATTAGTTATTCTATCTGTGAATGTGAATGGGATGAACTCTCCCATAAAGCAGAAGCGGATATCAGACTGGATTAAAAACCAGAATCCCACAATATGTTGTCTACAAGAAACACATCTAAAACATAGTGACACATATAGGATAAAGGTAAAAGGCTGGAGCAGGACCTATTATGCTTCAGGTGAACAAAAAAAAGCAGGGGTAGCAATCCTTATCTCAGATCAAGTAAAAGCCAAGATAGATCTAATCAAAAGAGATAAGGAAAGAAACTATATTTTATTAAAGGGTACCATAGATAATGTAGCAATATCTATACTAAATATATATGCACCAAGTACAATAGCACACAAATTCCTAGGGGAGTAATTAAGAGAGATGCAAGAAGAAATAGACAGCCAAACGATACTAGTGGGGGATCTCAACCTTGCTCTCTCAGAATTAGATAAATCAAACCACAAAACAAACAAGAAAAAAACAAGGGAGATAAACCAATTGTTAGAAAAGTTTGGTATGATAGATCTATGGAGAAAGTTGAATGGAGACAGTAGGGAGTTTACTTTTTTCTCACCATGGAACCTATACAAAAATTGACCATGTGTTAGGGCATAAAAACCTCAAAATCAAATGCAGAAAGGCAGAAATAGTAAATGCATCCTTTTCAGTTCATGATGCAATAAAAATCACATGCAATATAAAGCCAGGAGAAAATAAACCAAAAGTTAATTGGAAACTAAATAATCTAATCCTGAAGAATGAATGGGTGAAAGGGCAAATCATAGACACAATCAATAATTTCATCCAGGAGAATGACAATAAGGAGACAACATACCAAAATTTATGGGATACGGCCAAAGCGGTTATAAGGGGCAATTTTATATCTCTAGATGCTTACTTGCATAAAATAGAGAAAGAAAAGATCAACGAATTGGGCTCATTATTAAAAAAAACTAGAAAAAAAAACAAATTAAAAACCCCTCAATTAAATACCAAATTGGAAATTCTTAAAATGAAAGGAGAAATTAATAAAATTGAAAATAAGAAAACTATTGAATTAATAAATAAAACTAAGAGTTGGTTCTATGAAAAAAACAACAAAATAGATAAGCCTTTAGTTAATTTGATAAGAAAAAGGAAAGAGGAAAATCAAATTGTTAGTCTCAAGAATGATAAGGGAGAACTTTCCTCCAATGAAGAGGAAATTAGAGCAATAATTAGGAGTTACTTTGCCCAACTTTATGCCAGTAAGTTTGATTATCTAAATGAAATGGAGGAATATCTACAAAAATATAGATTGCCCAGGTTAACAGAAGAGGATATAAATTATTTAAATAGCCCTATATCAGAAAAAGAAATAGAACAAGCTATTAACCAAGTCCCTAAGAAAAAATCTCCAGGGCCAGATGGATTTACATGTGAATTCTACCAAACATTCAAAGAACAATTAATTCCAATACTACACAAACTATTTGAAAAAATAGGGACAGAAGGTATACTGCCAGAATCCTTCTATGAGACCGATATGGTGCTGATAGCTAAACCAGGTAGGATGAAAACAGAGAAAGAAAACTATAGACCAATTTCCCTAATGAATATTGATGCAAAAATTTTAAATAAGATATTAGCAATGAGATTATAGAAAGTCATCCCCAGGATAGTACACTATGACCAAGTAGGATTTATACCAGGGATGCAGGGCTGGTTCAATATTAGGAAAACTATCAGCATAATTAATTATATTAATAAACAAACTAACAAAAACCATATGGTTATCTCAATAGATGCAGAAAAAGCCTTTGATAAAATCCAACACCCTTTCCTATTAAAAACACTAGAGAGTATAGGAATAAATGGGCTTTTCCTTAAAACGATCAGTAGCATCTATTTAAAACCATCAGCAAGCATCATATGTAATGGAGACAAACTAAAGCCATTCCCAATAAGATCAGGAGTAAAACAAGGCTGCCCACTGTCACCATTACTATTTAATATTGTATTAGAAATGTTAGCTTTAGCAATAAGAGAAGAAAAAGAAATAAAAGGAATCAGAGTAGGTAATGAAGAAACCAAATTATCACTCTTTGCAGATGACATGATGGTATACTTAGAGAACCCTAGAGACTCAAATAAAAAACTACTAGAAACAATTCACAACTTTAGCAAAGTGGCAGGATTCAAAATTAATCCACATAAATCATCAGCATTTTTATATATTACCAACAAAGTTCAGCAGCAAGAGATGCAAAAAGAAATTCCATTCCAAATAGCAGATGATAGGATAAAATATTTGGGAATCTATCTGCCAAGGAAAAGTCAGAAACTATACGAACTAAATTACAAAACACTTTCCACACAAATAAAATCAGACCTAATCAATTGGAAAAATATTAAGTGCTCATGGGTAGGCAGAGCAAACATAATAAAAATCACAATACTACCCAAACTAATCTACTTATTTAGTGCTATACCAATCAAACTCCCAAGAAATTATTTTACACATCTAGAAAAAATAGTAGCAAAGTTCATTTGGAAGAACAAAAGCTCAAGGATCTCAAGGGGATTAATGAAAAAAAAAGCAGATGAAGGTGGCCTTGCTGTACCAGATCTAAAACTTTATCATAAAGCAGCGGTCATCAAAACCGTTTGGTACTGGCTAAGAAATAGAGCAGTCGATCAGTGGCACAGAATAGGATATCAGGACAATCTAGGCAATAACCTTAACAATCTAGTATTCGATAAACTCAAAGACCCCAGCTTTTGCGATAAATACTCACTATTTGGCAAAAACTGCTGGGAAAATTGGAAACTAGTGTGGAAGAAATTAGGGCTTGACCCATACCTAACACCACATACCAAGATAAGATCTAAATGGGTTCATGATCTAGATATAAAGAGGGACTTTGTAAGCAAGTTAGAGGAACGTAATATAGTTTATCTCTCAGACCTGTGGAGATGGAATAAATTTATGTCCAAAGAAGACCTGGAACTCCTAATTGAACACCAGATGGATAATTTTGATTATCTTAAGTTAAAAAGTTTCTGTACAAACAAAACAAATGCAGACAAGATTAGGAGGGAAGCATCAAATTGGGAAATCATCTTTACATTTAATGGTTCTGATAAAGGCCTCATTTCTAAAATATATAGAGAATTGTCTCATATATATAAGAATTCAAGCCACTCTTCAATAGATAAGTGGTCAAGGGATATGAACAGACAATTTTCAGATGATGAAATTAAAACCATATCTACTCATATGAAAAGTTGCTCCAAATCACTATTGATCAGAGAAATGCAAATTAAGACAACTCTGAGGTACCACTACACACCTGTCAGATTGGCTAAAATGACAGGAAAAGATAACGATGAATGTTGGAGGGGATGTGGGAAAACTGGGACACTAATACATTGTTGGTGGAACTATGAACAGATCCAACCATTCTGGGGAGCAATTTGGAGCTATGCTCAAAAAGTTATCAAAGTGTGCATACCCTTTGACCCAGCAGTGTTTCTATTGGGCCTATATCCATCCCAAAGAGATCTTAGAGGAGGGAAAGGGACCCACCTGTGCAAGAATGTTTGTGGCAGCCCTTTTTGTAGTGGCTAGAAACTGGAAACTGAAGGGATGCCCATCAATTGGAGAGTGGCTAAATAAATTATGGTATATGAATGTTATGGAATATTATTGTTCTGTAAGAAACGACCAGCAGGACGATTTCAGAGAGGCCTGGAGGGACTTGCATGAACTGATGCTGAGTGAAACGAGCAGAACCAGGAGATCATCATACACAGCAACAACAATATTACATGATGATCAATTCTGATGGACATGGCTCTCTGAAACAAAGAATTGTCTCAAACCAGTTCCAATTGTTCACTGAAGAAAACCATATACACCCAGAGAGAGGGATATGAAATATGGACCACAACATAACATATTCATGATCTCTATTGACATTTGCTTGCATTGTGTTGCCTTTCTCTGATTTTCTTTTTTTTCTTGTAGATAGGATTTTTCTTGCATAACTTGTCAAGTAATTCAACATTATTAACATGTCATGGACTTCCTGCCATTTAGGGGAGGGGAGGGGACTGGGGGTAAAATTTGTAATGGAAAGCTTTGTAAAGATCAATGCTGGGGAACTACCCATACATGTGTTATACAAATAAAAAGCTTTAATAAAATATATATATATATATATATATATATATAAGCTTCTTAAGGCTAGGGTAGTTTTGATTGTATTTTTGCATATCCAAAACTAAGCACAGTGCCTGGATGGGAAGAACTTGTAAATGCTCTTTGATGATTCATTAAATGACCTTCTGATCATTACTATTAAGTGTAACAAAAAGCAGGGAGACATATGCTTGCTAAAAGTCTTTAAGGCTGTCATGAAGAAGACCCAGTCCAGAGTCTAAGAGCAACAGAGTTCTCCTTCTAGATGATGAAGTCCTCCAACTACTCTTATTTATGGATTACTTTATGCCAATTGAATCAAAAATCAAAGGACATTAACTTCGCTGAGGCTCCTTCACAAAATAGTGTTATCAATTGTTTTTTCTAATCTAGAAAGACCAATGTTCTTGGATAAGTTTAGGAACAAAGTATTCTGGTTGTAATCTTAAATGCCATTCATGTTTCATCAATTTAACAATGATTTATGATGAAAATTACTTGGCCCATGTCCTTGTGATGCTTATATTCTTGAACTAGACCCTGTAAGAAGCACTTGTCCTCTAAAAGAGGGAAAAGGAGGAAGAGGAAACTAAATGAAGGTTATACTAGATTATTGTTAGTATTACCATCAATGATATAGATTTTAGGTCTAAGATCAAGAAAACAGTCAGAAATGTAGAGATTTGAAGGAAAAATCAACTGCTTTACAATATTGCCCAGGATTATATCCTGAAAGATCTCAGATTTGATTCTAAGTCCAGCTGGACTTAGAAGGAAATAGCAAAACACTCCAATACCTCTGCCAGGAAAATTTCAAATGGGTGATGAAGAGTCAGACACAACTGAAATGACTGAACACTACCAAGAATGTAAGAAAGGAAGCTAAGGGTCAAAGTAGTTCATAGGGTCTTCAAATAAGAAAGGCTTAAGTAAAAATCCTGAATCCAGTATTCAATAATAGTTTTTATAGAATGTTTTAAAATTTAAAAATGCTTCACAAATATTATTTAATTTGAACCCCACAGTAACCTTGGGAAATGGGTACACTTATTTTTTTTTCATTTTATAATTGAAGCAACTGAGGAGGTAAGAGTCTTAAGTGGGGCACTGAGGGTCACACAAGTAGGAAGTATATGAAGCCAGATTTTAACTCAGGTCTTCTTGACTCTTAGTCCACTTCTCTATCAGCTGTGCTATTTAAATGACTTTTCTAAAGCTATGTTTCAACAGACCAATCACTCATCCTTTCTCAGATTGTTGCCATACTTTTAAAAATAAATATTAATAATACATCTATAAAACAATATTTTTGTGAATACTCAAATGAAATAACTATAAAATGTTTTGGAACCTTTAAAGAGTTTCATAAATGTTCTTTATGGTAAGATCTTTCTGCTGAAAAAAGAAATATGGCAGCCAAGATCACCATTCGTTCAGAATAGAAACTCATTCCTGAAAAGCTGTAGAGAAGAATGATAATGAATAATTTTTTCTAGAGTCAGAGTTCCTGGACTTAAACTTTATGCTGTCACTGAAATTCTGACGTAATTCAGCAATTGCAACTTTATACTTAAAGAACTGCCTAGAAAACTGAGAATTTAAAAAACTAATTAACAAAAAAAAACAATAAAATATTAATGACTTAATAAGTGCCAGGTGCTGTACTAATTAAGAGCTGGGAAAGACATTAGCTCGCAATCTAATGAGAAAGAAACAAAAAACAAATATATACAAATAAGTTAGATAAGGGATAAAAAGGAAACACTGAAGAGAAGGCATTAGGATTAAGAGAAACTGGGGAAAGACTTCTTATGGAAGATGAGATTTTAGTTAGGATTTCAAGGAATCCAGGAGGCAGAGAGGAGAAGGGAGAAAATTCTAGGTTTGAGGGATGACAGAGAAATTTAACTGAGAAGAGAGATGGAGCAGTTTGTTTAGGGGAAAACTGTGGCCAGTATACCTAGACAGATGAGCATGTGGTAAGAAGTGAGGTATAAAAAAATTGAAAATATGTGGAGAGAGAAGTATATTTTGAAAATCTGTGATAAGCTTTGAAACCCAACAGAGAATTTTATATTTTATCTGAGAAATTAAAGGGGTCACTGGAGTATATTAATAGGGCATTATTGAAATTCGGTAAATTCCAAGAATTTGATGGCTGAATGAAGGATGGATTGGAATGAAGACAGATTTAATGAAAACTAAGCTTCAAGTAGGCTATTACAAAATTGCAGGCAGGAGGGAAGAAGGACTATACCAGGATGCTAGTATTATAAGAAGAAAGAAAGTATTTCAGAGTTAATGTAAAAGTGAAATTAGCATGTCATAAAAACTGTCCACATATGGAGAATAAAAGATAATGAGAACTAAAGGATGCCATCTAGGTTTAGAACCTAAGGGAGTTAGGAGGATGCTGGTACCCTTGACAAGTAAACAGGAAAGTTTAAATGAGGAAGGTATTAGGGGAAAGATGAAGTTCAGTTTGGGATTTAAGTTTAAGATGTCTCCCTGGACATTAAATTTAAGATGTCTGAAAAAATTCAAGACTAGAGGTGGCCAAGTGAGAGGATAGTGGAGAATTGACAAATTTGAAAATCATCAGTACAAAAATGACAATTAAATCCTTTAGAGTTTATGAAGTAGTATGGAGGGAGAAGAAAAGAGGGTGCAAGACAAAGTCCTGTGGACTATCTATGGATAAATGGTGAGAGTTGGGTGGGAATCCAGCAGATGAGACTAAGGAGAAATCTGATAGAAGGAGAAGGAAGAGAAAATGATATTTGAAAATCTAGAAAGGAAAGCCAAAATGGAATTAGAGGAAGCACCTCACCAAATTCTACTAATATTCCCCTCAAAATAACTTTAAAATAATGCCTCAAATAAAATTATGGAATGGCAGAGCCAACAAGAGGCAAGATGAAACATTCTGCCAGCCTAAGACAACTTAGAAGGTTGGAACAAAAGTGATATAGGAAAAATTAGGAAAAGAAATAAGAGCAAAGGAAGAAAAATATGAAGACAATTAACAGCTTGATGAAGAGGCATCAAAAAAGACTGAAGAAAATAACACCTTAAAAAAAAGAAATTGGCCTAATAGTAAAAACAAAAATAGTAAATATTCACTGAATAAAAAAATTCCTTAAAAAATAGAATAGGCCAAATGGAAAAAGAAATACAAAATCTCAATGAGGAAAATAATACCTTAAAAATTAGAATTTAGGGGGGCGGAGCCAAGATGGCGGAGTGAAAAGGTGACTCTCTGCTTCCTCCTCCGAACTTCTCTCAAATCAACAATAACATACGCCTCTGAACTGATCTTCAAATCAACAAATCAGGAAATATTTGGATACTGCTTGTAGATATCTCTGAAAAACTTCACATCAGGTTTGTCTAGCTCAGACAGAGGGATAAACAGAGGACTCCGGTGTCAGAGAACTCTGGTGTAGGCCGGAAGTGAGGGTGGGACTCAGCTCAGCTCTGCTCATCCTGGCAAAAAACTCCAAACTCCAAATTCCAAACACCTGGAGTTTATCTGAGGCACTCGGGACACTCTGCCCTGATTGGGGGCAGGTGTTCTGGCGAACTTGCCTTGTTTAAGGAGTAATTCGGACTTAGTCCTAGCCCCCACTGGCCCAGCACCTTAAATTAATTCGCCAAAGCGCCCCAGGGCAAAATCTTCAGCCAGCCGTTTCAGCCGCCGTTTTTTTTCCCCTACCTTAAAGAGATATCCATGCTGTCTAAAAAAAAAAAAAAAAAAAAAAAAAAAAAAAAAAAAAAAAGAAGAGGCAAAAGAGAGCTCTCACCACAGACAGCTTTTATAAAGAGAAAGAAGAGAAGACCTCAGATCCAGAGGTTCCTTTAGACAAAACTTCAGAGGAAATCAGCAAGGACCATCACTGGTCCCCTTTTTAAAAGGCCTTTCTGGAAGATTGCTTAAAGAATCTAATAAAAGAGCTGGAGGATAAATGGGAAAATAAATTGAAATTAGTGCAAGAAGGATACAGTATCTTGCAAGAAGAATATGATGCCCTGCAAAAGAGATATGAAAAAGACACCAATCTATTGAAAAATAAAATTAGTGAAGTGGAAAAAGAGTGCAATGAACAAAAAAATTCAATTGGCCAGTTACAAATGGAGCTTAAAAGGGTAACTGAAGAAAACAACACTTTAAAAATAAGAATTGAACAAATGCAAGTGAATGACTCAATAAGACTTCAAGAATTAGTCAAACAAAAACAAAAAAATGAAAAATTAGAAGAAAATATGAAATATCTCCTAGGAAAAACAACTGACTTGGAAAATAGATCTAGGAGAGACAATCTAAGGATTA
>JAJPUD010035849.1:0-10120 GCA_023553655.1 Myrmecobius fasciatus | reverse complement strand
GAAAGGGGGAAGGGAAGAGAGAAGGAAGGAGGAAGTGAGGAAAGAGGAAGGCAGGAAGGAAAGGGAGTGAAGAAGGAAGGAAAGGGAAAAGGGAAGGGAGGAAGGAGAAAGGATGGAAGAAGAGGTAGGGAGGAAAAAGGAAAGGGAAGGGAGGAAGGGAAGAAGAAAAGGAAGAAAAACGGGAAAGGAGGGAGGAAGGAGAAAGTATGGAAGGAAGAAATGAGGAAGGAAAGAAAGGAGGGAGGGAGGGAAGAAGGAAGGAAAGAGGATTCGGTGACTTCCAGGCTGGAGCTGCAGCCTCTCACCCAGCCCTAGGGTGTGCCGGGCTCCGGGGCCCCCGCGGCTCTGGGGAGGGGCGAAGTCCTCAGCCACCTCCCCCCCAGGCCGGGCGCCCCCACTCTCTGAAGGCATAGCCCTTCGTTCGGACCTACGACGTCTTTATTAGATTTGTTTTCCGGTTCGGCCCGGGCCAGAAAAGGCTCCCCTTCGCCCCTCCCTCAGCCGGGGGGGGGGGGCGGCGTGTGCGTGTCCTCGGGCCGCGGGGGGGGTGAGGGGGAGGGGAAGGCAAGATCGGAGTCTCTGGAATTGAGGAGCACTGGGGTGAAGGGCTCCACGTGGGAAGGGGCAGTAACAGGAGCAGCGTCTCACATCTGGAGTGTGCAGAATGGTGGGGAGGGGTCCTGGCCTTCACTAGGAAACAGAAGGAAGAGGGGTGAGGTTCAGCGGGGGCCGGGCCGGGAGCGCGCGGGTGCCCGGATGCCCCGCTAGGCTCACCCTCTTGGCTGGCGGCACGGTCCCCTGCTCTTCCTGGGGGCCGGGGGCCTGGGTGAAGGGCACCAGGGTGGTGCCCGACTGGAAGCGCAGGCGGTAGAGCAGCCGCACCCAGCGGCCAAACTCCTGGTCTTCGGAGGCGGGGGCCCTCAGCTGCAGGTAGAAGGTGCGGCCCGAGCGGAGCTTCACCTTCAGCTGCTGCCGCCTCTCATCGTGGATGAACAGCTCCACAAACTGCAGGGGGATCAGCCTGGCCCCGCCCCCACCCCGCCCCCGCATGGGAATCAGCGGGGCGGCCGGTCCAGGACCAGGACTGGCCTAGGAGGGGTGGGGGCTGACCAGGAGGAGGGCCGGCCCAGGAGGGGTGGGGGCTGACCAGGAGGAGAGCCGGCCCAGGAGGGGTGGGGGCTGAGCAGGAGGAGGGCCGGCCCAGGAGGGGTGGGGGCTGACCAGGAGGAGGGCCGGCCCAGGAGGGATGGGGGCTGACCCAACAGGGGGCTGGCCCAGGTGGGCCGACCTTGGCCTCGGTCTGGTTCTGCTGGTAACCTCTCTATGTGTCCTGGAGAATAAGGACCGGCTTGGGGACCAAGGGCCACCAGCAAGATCTAGGAAGATGCTGGAGGTAGGAGTCAGCCAGCCGTGGGGAATCACACCCTCTCGGCCTCAGTTTCCCTATCTGTAAAATGAGGGGGCTGGCTAGGTAGACTCCGAAGACCCTCCACTTCTAGATGGATCCTCCCCGACCTCACCCAACTAGACTGCGGGCTGTACTCCTGAGTGGGGAAGAGGGGGGACTCTCCAACACCTCCTCCAGCCCCGCCCAGGGCAGTCCCTCTGCCGGCCGCGTTTCCTTCCCCGACACAAGCAGCCTTTTCCAATCCCCTTCAACGTTCAGGGGGCTCCATGCCCCCCTTTTCCCCCAGAAGTCCTCCAGGGTTTTTGTTGTGTCCCACTCTCCATGAGCCCATTTGGGATTTTCTTGGCAGATAACTGGAGCAGTTTATCATTTCCTTCTCCAGCTCATTGGACAGATGAGGAAACTGAGGCACATGGGGATAAGTGACTTGCCTAGGGTCCTCAGGACACTAAGCTTCTGAGGCTGGATTTGAACTCGGGGAGCTGCCTCCAAGCCCAGAGTTGTGAGCACTCCGGCGCCTCTAGCAGCCGGCTCACCCCCCTAAGCCTGTCAGTGGGAGGCTATTGGCCCCGGGGGGAGACTGGGAGGACATAGAGGGATAAGGCTTAAAAAGTAGGCAACCCTGTTGGGGGGGGGCCTCCCGTAAAGGTCAGCTTCCTGGTAGGGCATCTTACAGGTGGGGAGACTGAGGCCTGGGGTGAGCTCTTCCTGCCCTGACCCTGGGCGCCCAGGAGAGGAGGGCTGGGGCTATACAAGAAGCTGCTTTGGGGGGGGGTCCTCACTCAAACAGTTGTAGGCCCCCCTTTCCCGGGGCCGGCCCGGCCAGCAGCAGTATGTCGGGCAGCTCCAGGGCCGGGCTGGTGGCGGCCACGCCCATGGTCACCTTGTTGGCCACCTCTCCGAACCGAGTCACCTGAGGGCGCAGGAGCTGCCGTCACGGCTCGGCGCGTGGGCAGCCGGAGAGGCCGTGGTCTCCAATTGGGGGGGGAGGGCAGGGGGGAAGGGCTGCCGCTGGACCCGCACCTGGACGAAGTTGCTCTCAAATATGGGGAAGTCGCAAAGCTGGTCGAACTCCCCACTGCACAGGTAGCGCTGGAGGCGGCCGGGCCTGGGGGAAGTGGGCTGCAGGGGCCTCGGCCTCGGGACGGCCTTCGCCCCTGGGGAGGGAGCCGAGTAAGCGACAACCCCCCCCCCCGCGTGGGAGGCTGACCTATCCTCGCGCCCCGCCCCCGCGGGGGGGCGCCAGATCCACCTCCGGCCCCCAGCTCTCACCTGCACCCCGGGAGCCCCTGCTCCAGCCTCCAACGCCAGCCCCTCCCTCATCCCCCCCCCCACCGGGGCCCCTGCTCCAGCCGCCAGGGCCCGCCCCGCTTCCCCTGCACCTCGGGGGCCCCTGCTCCAGTCTCCAGCGCCAGCCCCGCCCTCACCTGCCCCTCGTGGGGCGCCCGGCTCCGGCCGTCGGCCGGGCTTCATGCCCGCTCTCCCTGGTCCTCGCGGACCTCGGGGAGTGGGGATCGCGTCTGGGCCCGGGGCTCTGGGGGGGTGGCTGGGAACTACCGAGAGGAGGCGGTGGAGGGTTTGCTCCTCTCACGTTCAGAAGTTCGGCCCCCTCCAGTCACTTGGCACTTGGCTCAAATGCTACCATGTTGCCATGGGGGCAGGGGCGTGGCGCCAGATTTTGTGATATCACGGGGAGTCATTGCGCACGCGCAGAATACGGGACCGAGAACGCCAGGAGGCCGGAAAGATATATTCCCGAGTGGGGAATCAGTGCGCATGCGTGCCTCGGGAAACCGGGTGAAGGTGAGGATGGGGCAGGCTGGCTTCAGGCACAAGACTCGTATGACGTCACGGAGAGGGAGGAGTTAGAGAGAGGGGGCCTGGAGCCTGAACGCAGGTGCCCTACGGAGCCCGCAGAGGGCGCAGGCGCAGAGGCTCTGTCCGCTCTCTCCCCAGAGTACCCCGCGCGTGGTCACGTGAACGCGGGTGAGCGGCAATGGCGGCCTCCTGGCTCCTTGTCCTGCTGCTGGCTGTGCCGGCCGCGGTCCAGGGGAGCGGCTGCCGGGCTGGCGCTCGGGGGGTCAGTCCTGCCGGGACGGGGGACGGGGGCCGTGGGCGGCCTGTGGCATGCAAATAAGGGGGGGGGCCTCTGGGGGCCTGCTGGCATGCAAATGAGGTGGACAGCGATATGCAAACGAAGGCGGGGCGCCGGCGCCTTTCCGCCCCCCTTGTCCCAAAGGCCGTCCTTAGGCGCCTGCTGTACGCGGCAGGCGCTGGGGGAGGGGGAGGCTTTTCCAGGAGCGGGATACTAAGCGCCTCCCGTGTGCCTGGGCCCGCCCCCGTGACCCCCTCTCTCTCCTGCCCGAGGGGGCCAAGCGGCCCCTCCCCCGGGGCGGCCGGACTCTGTTTGGGGGCCTGGGAGGTGTGACCCGGGGGGCTCGGTCTCTTCTCCCTCAGGCTGCTGCTGAAGGCTGCGGACCCGCGGGACTGCTGCTGGAGCACTCCTTTGAGACCGGTGAGGGGGCGCAGGGGGCAGGGAGAAGCTGGGGACGCCCGAGGCCTGGAGAATCCTAGGGGGAGATCCCGGGGCCCTTCCAGTGAGGTGGGGAAAGGAGACCCCAAAAGTCCAGGGTCCCAGAGGGGCAGCGGGATGAATCGGGAGGGAGTTCAGCAGGCTGGATGGAACAAGGAGCCGCCGTTTCCCGGCTCCTGCCCGAGCTGTGCCCGAGGTAGGAAGGAGCAGTGGTCTCTGCAAGGAGCGGCAGCGAATTGAGGAGGGGTCCCATTCACTTTTGGCGCCGGAGTTTGATCTGTGGGAGTTTCCTTGGGGTCAGAAGCAGACATGGGGGGAGGGGGGGCAAAGCCAGAGGAGTTTGGAATCAGATTGCCAGAACAGAAGCCTCCCCTCCCCCCCTCATCTTAGGTCACTCTCAGAGGCCGATTTAGAGAAGGGACCCCTTGGGGGGGGGGCGGCTCCCCCCCAAGTCGAGCTAGTGCCTCAGGTGCTTCATTCTCCCCACTTCCGAGACAAGGGACTGGGGGAATATGGTCTCTGAGCCCCGCCCCCTCCCCCCAGATGACAGCGTCCACTTCCGGAAGCGGGGCTCCCTGACCTGGAACGTGCAGGACGGGACGGTCAGCCTGACCCAGCGGCAGCTGACGGAGGACGAGCGGGGCCGGCTGCGGGTGAGCGCCGGAGGAGGAGGGGAGGGGGAGGGGGGGTGCTCCGGG
Source organism: Myrmecobius fasciatus (assembly GCA_023553655.1). Lineage (NCBI taxonomy): Eukaryota > Metazoa > Chordata > Mammalia > Dasyuromorphia > Myrmecobiidae > Myrmecobius > Myrmecobius fasciatus. Next base: position 5,481 of record JAJPUD010035849.1, on the reverse strand, counting down.
CGCCCCAGAAGGGCTAAGTGGGCGCTCCCTGCTTTCTCCCCAGGATGTGGCGGCTCTGAACGGCCTGTACCGAGTCAGGGTGCCCCGGAAGCCCGGGGCCACGGAGGGCCCGGCGGCTGGCGGCCACGTCTCCTCCTTCGTCCCGGCGGTGAGTCAGCCCCTTGTCTTTGGCTGGGTCTTTGGGGGTCGCCTCTGATCCCCCGTTTGGTGGGTGGAGACCCTGCCTCAGAGAGACCAACCCCCAGCTCAGGGGAACGGTCACACCCCAAAGGCCTGACCTGGCTCCGGCAGAGGGAGCTCAGTTCTGTGCCCTGGGGGAGGGGAGACCAGGGGGCCCCAGAAATGGCCCCCTCCCCATGGATGGGCCCCCTCCAGAGCTGGGCAGCCATGCCCTCCCCTCACCTCGACTCCTTGGCTGCCCCCCTGCAGTGCTCCCTGGTGGAGTCCCACCTGTCTGACCGGCTGACCCTGCACGTGGACGTGGCCGGCAACGTGGTGGGCCTGTCCGTGGTGACCGAGCCCGGGGGCTGCCGGGGCCACGAGGTGGAGGATGTCGACTTGGAGCTGTTCAACACCACGGTCCAGCTGCAGCCCCCACTCACGGCCCCAGGGTGAGGGTCCCCCCAGGCTGAGGGGCTGGCTCTGCTTCTCCCTGGGGGGGCAGGGGGCCTTTCCGTCTGTCCCTGGGCTCCCCTTGGGTGGTTTTTTGGTCTTTGACCCACATCCTGGAAGGGGGAGCCCGCTGTGCTGGGCTTTGTTTCCGCCTTCCCCTTTCCCCCTCTTCCTCCCCCTCCCTCCCTTTCCTTCCTCCTTCCCTCTCCCCCCTCCCCCCAGGGGGGCTGCCTGGGCCCTTGTGGCGAGCTCCCCGCTCTCTTGCAGGCCCGAGACGGCCGCCTTCATTGAGCGTCTGGAGATGGAACAAGCCCAGAAGGCCAAGAACCCGCAGGAGCAGAAGTCCTTCTTTGCCAAATACGTGAGTGCCCCCTTGGGAGCGCCTCAGGGTGGGGGGAGAAGGGACCCCAGCCCCACCCCTCCTGCCCCTCAGGACCCTCCCCTTGGGACCTCAGGCCCCGATTTGTCTCTTGTGCCCTTAGGGCCGGGGTCAGCAGCAGGATTGGAGCCGGGGGGGCCGGGCTCTTGCCCCTGGTTCTGTCCCTGCTGGTCTCCCCAGGGCCTGCCCTTCCTTCTGCCGGCGACCCCTGCCGAGTCCCCCGCTCTCTGCCCTCCCTCAGAGCCGCCCCCAGTCAGAGCAGGGAACGCGTCCCCCTCCCCTCAGGGCCGGTGCCTAAGTCCCCGCTGCTCCCCAGCTCGCTCACCCTCCGCGCTCTCACTGGGGGACACGGCCCCTCCTGGGGTGCTGGGAGCTTGGGGCCACGGCTCCTTCCCTCAGCCATCTTGGTTCCTGCCTTTCCCGGACCAGAGTCCAGCAGGACACAGGGAGTGAGACTTGGACAGAGGGGGCTCCCCCTGCCCCAGGTCGCAGCAGTGCGCCCCCAAAGCCCCTGCCTCCCCTCCCCCCGGACCCTCAGGTGGGCTCCTCCTGTCCTGGGTGCTGCCCAGCTCCTTTTCTGCCTTCCCCCCCAGCTGCAGTTCTCCCCCCCCGGGGGGTCTTTCCACTCATCTGCGTCAGGACAGGGGGGGATGCCCCCCCCCTTTGGTGCGTGCCGAGCAGTTCTGGGGGAGGGGCCGTGAGCTCTGCCTGGGCTCTTCCTCGGGGTGGGGGTGGGGCGGGGGAGGGCCCCCGGGCTGCCCTGACCCCGCACTCCCCATCTCCCTTCTCAGTGGCACCTCATCCTGGGGGGGCGCCGTGTTCCTCACGGCCATGCGTCCGGCCCGGGGCCCGGCACCATCGTCTGAGGCCTGAGTGAGGACCCAAGTGACCCCCTTCTCCCCTCCCCTCCCCAGGACTGGCCCGCCCTCCCTCCCGTAGATACGTAGGGGACCCTGGGCCCCCCGCCCCTCACTGCTCGCCTCTGCTGCTCCCTCACACTGATGGAGGCTCCCCCTCTCCTCCCTGGGCTGGGGGGAAGGAGAGGGACTGGCGCCATGTCTCACCGATGTCTCTCTCTGTCTCTCCTTCTCCCTCCTGCCCTCCCTCTCTGTCTGTCTGTTCTGGTCTCAATTTCTGTCTCTCTTTCTCTCTGCCTTTCCCCTTCCCTTCCTCCCTTCCCTTCCTTTCTCTCCCTCTCCCTCTCCCTTCTCTCCCTCTCCCTTCCTTCCTCCTCTTCTCTCCCTTCCTGTTTTTCTCCCCCCTCCGTTTCTGTCCCCCCTTCCTTTCCTTCCTCTCCCTCTCCCTTTTTCTCTCCCCCTCCCTCCTTTTTCTCCTCCCTCCCTTCCTCTTTTCTCTCCCCTTCCTTCTTTTCTTTCCCCTCCCCCTTTCTCTCCCCCCTTCCCTCCCTCCCTCCTTCTCTTCTTTCCCTCCCTTCCTCTTCCCCCACCCCCCCTTTCTCTCCCCCCTCCTTCCCTTCCTCTTTCCCCCCTCCCTTTTTCTCCCCCTCCCTCCTTTTTCTCCTCCCTCCCTCTCCCTTCCCTTTTCTTTCCCCCTCCCTCTCTTTTCCCCCCTTTTCTCTCCCCCCCATTTTTCTTCCCCTCCATGGGGGGGGGGCTCTGGGGTCCCTCTGGGTCTTGCTGTCTGTGCCCGGGCTCCCACGGCCCCCTCCCGGCCTTCCCTCCCCTCCCTCCTGCCCCGGTCTCTCCACAGTGGATGTACATCGTCCCCATTGTCCTGTTCCTCATGATGTCTGGAGCTCCGGATGCTGGTGGCCAGGGAGGGGGTGGGGGCGGCGGGGGTGGGGGCAGTGGGAGGTAAGGGCCCACCTGCCACTAAATAAAGTTCCCTGTGGACCCCACCTGCTCTTGTCTGCAACTTTTGGCCCCTTCTGGCCCCCTCCCAGAGCCCCAGAGGGTCTGGGGGCACCGTGTGACCTGGCGGAGTTCAAGATGTAACAAGGGAGCATTGGCTCATTCGTTTATTTTGTGGTTTCGGTCTCAGAATAATGGGATTGGGGGAATCACAGCGTAATTGGGTTCAGAGGTCGCACTGCTGCTGAGCGAGCTGTGCCAACACGCTCCCTGGGCATGGTGTTCACGGCGCCGGGAGGCCGTTTTCTCTGAGCCAGTCTCTGGCCGCGCCATCGATGAGGGGAAGTGAGCTGGCCAGCCTGGTGGGTGGTCCTGCCCGGGGAGGAGCTCTCCTCCTGGCCCAGCTGGCAGTGGACACTTTGGGATGAGCACTTGGCAGGACACGGGGCCACTCCCACAGGCCCCAGTGCGCCCAGGAGTGTGGCGTGTGGAAGGACACGGCCGGCAGAGCCCTCTGTCCTTGGGACTGGAAGAGAGGCAAGAGTGCTGGGGTGGCCCAGAAGGCCTTTGCCCTCCAGGCTGAGGGTGGTGCACCCCACTTAAAGCCTGGCCCACAAGGTCCATGTGAATGTGGGCGCTGAGTGTGCCTTTTTGGGGAGCCCCACAGAGGAGGAGTTGGGCCAGTGGGGTCTGGGGAGAGCTGGCAGACAGCTGTGGCGGGAGGAGGCTTCCTCCAGGGTGAGTGTCCATGAAAGGGGACTCTAGCTGGAAGAGATGGGCCCCAGCAAGGGGGTCAGCAGAGGCCGTTCCCCTTGGGTCGTGTGTGCAGGGGTTGCCAGGGAAAGGGATATTGGGGTTCTGGGTTCTCCGTCTTACAGGACTGGGCCCACAGAGGGGCTGGGGTCTCAGGTCTATGGACCATCGGGCGTGCTCGGGGGCTTCCAGGGTCTTTGCGTCGAGGGCTGTGGGCGCCTGAGAGCTGGGGCTGAATGGCCCCATGGAAGCAGCTGCCCCTGCTGGGTCAGGGTGATGAGACCTGGGGGGCTAGGGGCTCCCTGACCTTGCAATGGCTGTGGCCAGGAGAGAGCTGAAGGGGGCGCGCCATTAAAAACGCTTTCTTCAGTCCCCCTGTGTATAATCTAGCAGAAGCAGCAGCCACGCTGGCCAGAAAAGTGCCAGCTCGTGCCCCGAGCCTGCTGCCTCTTTCCAGAAGGGGCCTTGTCTGGGACCACCACGGTCAGTCATCGCGTGGCTCGAGTCTTTCAGTTTGTACCATGGCATTGCTGCCACTGTCAACTGCTCTTCGGCGGGCACTCTGGTCATTGTAAACTGCTCTTCGGTGGGCACTTGTCATTGTCAGCTGCTCTTCAGCGGGCACTCTTGCCGTAGACTGCTCTTTGGTGGGCACTCTTTCCGAGGGGTCTGGAGCAGCTGAGCGGTGGGGGCATCTGTGTCCTGGAGGCTGCCGTGGAGTCCCAGATGGTTTTTGTCTTTCTGAAGCAGAAATGGCCTTTAATCAGAGAAGAGACAACGTGGGGGTGGGGGTGGGGGTTCTTTGGGGGGGGGGGATGGGAAGGCCTTATGGGATGGTCTCTGATGTGGGAAGGATCCCGAGGTCCGGCCTTCCAGGCCATGCGGGAGCCAAGAGAAATGGGCAGCTCTGGACCTAGTTAGGGGACCCAGACAGGTTCAGGGAAGGAGGTTAGTGAGGGGGAGTCAGTGGGGGCCCGCTGGGCAGCCCCTCCCCCCAGCAAACACTTAGGAATTGGGGCTCGGGGGGGGGATCCTCCTCGTCCTCATCCTTACTGACCGGTGACTTCGTCCAGGGTCCAAGGCAGGTGTCCCAGGGTGCAAAGCAGGCAGAGAAGAGAGACAGAGAAAGGTCAGGAAGGGGCCTCTCCCCTCCTGGTCCAGCCAACCCTGCCCAGCAGCCAGTCCCCAAGGGAGCTCCTGCCTCAGCCCACCCCGGCCCCTGGGGGGGGGGCAGATGGGGAGGGGGGCATGGAAGAGAATCTTGGGGGGGGGGGTCAAGTAAGACAAAGACTAAGAAGGGGAGATAGCTGGAGGAGACAAAGCCTTGACCTCCCCAGCCTGACATCCCCCACCCTGAGCCCCGACATCTCCCATCCTGAGCCCCTCCCAGCCCCGACATCCCCCATCCTGAGCCCCTCCCAGCCTGACATTCCCCATTCTAAGCCCCCTCCCAGTCATGACAGCCCCTGTTCTGAGGGTCTCTAGCCTTGACATCCCCTGTCCTCCCAGCCCCGACACTGCTGTGCAGTCTCCTCCAGCTCTGGTGCTGAGTCCAGCCTCAGCTTGGTGACTTTGGGCCAGTCCCTGCCCTTCTTGGACCCTCAGTCAAACCAGGGAAGCCCGGCTTGGAAATCCCTTAAGGGCCCTTCCAGCTTGTGTTCTGTGGTAGAAAGGGAGGAGGAGGAGGAGAAGGCAGTGGAGGCTGTTAAAGGCTCCCTGCTCTGCCCTGCCTTAAGGCTTCTGACTCCCACCTTCTCCAACGGCCTGGGCAGGGGCCGAACCTCCACAATGGGAGCGAACCTCCACAATGGGAGCCATCCCCCAAATGTCACAGAGAGTGAGGCTCAGAGCCCTGCTCACCTGGCGAGCCGGGGCCAAGAAGGGGAGAGGAGAAGGAGAAGAGAGAAGGAAGGGGAGGAGGAGGAG
>JAJPUD010035848.1:0-10120 GCA_023553655.1 Myrmecobius fasciatus | reverse complement strand
AAGTCGATTCATAGATAACTGTCACTGTCAGTAAGGTATCGATAGTAGCACAAAGGGCTTCCCATGAATGTGGAAGGTCTTCTATCATTATACACTCCCTCCCTCTGTTTCTCTCTGTCTGTTTCTCAAAGGATATTCCCAAATATCCTTTTTTCTATGGAAGGCCCTGCCATCCTTCAATTTACTCAGGTTTACAGATTCAAAGTCCTTCTCAACTCTTCCTTACATTTTACCCTTCAAATCCAAGTCTTATTCTTTCTGCCTTCCCTATATGTCTCCCAATTGTCCTCCACTATCCATACACACAATTATCACCTTTCTGCCTGCCCTCATCACCTCTACTTTCACAGTCAGTCTTTTGATTGGTCTTCCAAGCTCCAGTTCCATCCTCTCACTGTAGTCAAATTGCCATTCCTAAAGCCTAGTTCTAACTATACCACTCCCTAGCTCCTGAAGCTCCATTCATTTCTTCCCCTTGCTTTTAGGACAGGAGTTCTTAACCTGGGGCCTGTGAACTTGTTTCTTTAAAAAAAAAAAAAAAGCTATTTATTCTTTCATAATATTCTTTTTTATTAGTTATTATATATATTTAGAATATTATCTTATATATTCATTTCAACATTTTTTAACCTAAAGATTTTTATTAAATGCATTTAAAAACATTATTCTGGGAAGGTATTGCCAAACTGACAAAGGCAATTCATAATATGCTATGATAAAATATGAATCCCTCTTCTGGATTTCTAAGGTCCTTTGCCACCTATATTTTGAGATTTCAATCTACCTTTTGGGGACTATTCTACATTACTTTCCTTGCCTCATTCCAAGTTCTGGCCAAACCATACCGCCTGCTGTTCTATATAAATCACATGACATCTCCTGACTTTGGCTTTAAGGAGGTTGTCCCTAATCCTAAAATGCACTTCTTCCTCACCTCTGGTTTACAGAATCTCCAGTTTATGTATAAATATATATATACACACACATTTGTGTATATATACATATATATACCAGTTTATATTATATAAATCTTCACAGAGTAAAGTTATTCTCAATTCTCCTTTTCCTCACTGCTTCTTTTATTTTATTCTTTCATTCTCTGATGGTATACCTAGTACTTGATAGATAGTTTATAGCTTCCCTAGGATTTGCATGGCATGTCTTCTTTTGGTATACCTTCTTAAAAAATAATAATTACTAGAATTTGCATAGCTTTTGAAGATTTGTAAAGTACTTAACATGTTAACTTATTTAGTTCTTACAACAATCCTGGAAGATAGGTACTCTTATTATCCCATTTTATATATGAGGAAACTGAGATACAGAGATGTTGGATCACAGAGCTAGTTAAGTGGCTGAGGCTGGACCTGAATTCTATGTAGGCATCTTGTTCATTAAGGGTTGATATCTAATGAATACACTTTTCTTTCTAACATAGATGTCAATATGAATTTAAGACTCTGGGGTGTTTTGTTGTTGTTGTTGTTGTTTTTGAGGCTATCAGAATTAAATGACTTGTGCAAGGTCATATAGCTAGAAAGTATCTGAGGTGACATTTGAACACAGACCCTCCTGACTCCAGAGCAGGTTCTCTAATCACTGTGTCACTTAGCTGCCTAATAATTATTGACAAGAAATTGAATTCACATGTCCTTCCTTAATGGCTAAAACCAGCCTTTTCTTGTCCTTAGATTACATCATCCCACTGAAGTTTTCATAAACACGATCATCTTAGAAGTTCTAAGATTTCATTTATTAAAAAAACTAACAATGACTCATATTTGTATAGCACTTTATAAAGCACTTTCCTTATGACAATCCGAGCAAGAAATTCCGTAGACTTTAACTGATATACAACTATTCAATAAAATCTTTCTATGGGCTTTTTGACAGCCTCATCATATCCTTATGGACAAGATGGATAGGACTGGATTGAATGTGGATTCAGATTAGGCTAAACAAGACCCAAAGTCCTTAGTCCTATTCTGTTTAAAAATTTTACTAATGACTAAACAAGGGAAACAGTGGGCCCAAAACCACAACACAACACAATCCAAACTGGCAGGCAGAACAGCAGCCAAACTATGGGAGAGGACCTACCTAATAAGGTCTACTCAATCCAAACAGAGTGCTAGAGAAGACAGGTCTGATTACAAAACTCAGTCCAAAGACTGAGGTTGAAAATATGAGGGGAAAAAAAAAAAGGAAACAGAGAACATAATGAGGAAATACTATGGGTTAGGACAAATCTATAAGATAAATCTAGAAGAAGAGAGTCACCCAATATAAGAAAGTATATACAAAGCTTCAGAGAAAAAAAAAGATTGCTTGGCCAAAAGGACTACAGGAGAGACTAGAAGTAATGGACTAAGAAATAAGAAATGAAATTATAAATTAAATTAGACTTCAGGGGAAAAAACTAAAAGAGAATAAACAGCTTAGAATAGAAGGTGGAAAACCTTAACAAAACAATGGACTCTAAAACAGACTGGAGCAAAGAGGACTCAGTGACTCTGTGAGGTAACAAGAAATATTAGAAAAACGTGAAAAGATTGAAAAGAGAAAAGAAATATCAGATATCTACTATCAAAAATAGCTGACTTGGAAAACAGGCTTAGAAGAGATAATTAAAGAGTATTAGATCCCTTGAAAAGCTTGACCAAATAAAACTTGGATAATATACTTTAAGAAATCTTAAAATAAAACTGGCCAGATCTATTAGAACCAAAGGGCAAGTGAAAAGAAAAAGAATTCACTTCTTTAAAGAAACCTCAAAGTGAAAATATCCAGTAATGTCAGAGCCACAACCCAGAGTTTCCAGGTCATGTAAAAATACTTACAGTCAGAAATTCTTATTGAAAGAAGACAAGAAAGAAGAATTCAAGAAGCAAAGGACCATAGTCAACCTCATATAAGACTCAGCAGCAACTACATAAAGAAAAGAAAATCTCAGGAAATATTATAAAAGGCAAAAGATTAATGGCTTACAACCAAAAGTAACTTATTCTGCAAAACTGAATATAATCTTCCAGGGGAACAAATATACTTTTAATAAAGAAGGACATTTTCAAGTCTTCCTGATGAAAATACCAAATATGAGTACAAATTTTGGATTAGAAACACAGCCAGTCAAGAGAAACCTAGAAAGATAAATATATTTGAACAACTGGAAGAAGGTGAATGATGAGGAAGAGTTCACATTCTAATAGGATAAGAGACAAAGGTTGCTTCAGAATCCTAATGTTTTCAAGGGTCACTGAGGGAGATAAAGATAAAAACACAGGACTTAGGTATAGGTTTATTCTGTTCTGTTGATTTTAAGAAAGAAAAAGAAAAGAGAAAAAGAAATACACTAGGGGAAAATGGGAAAGGGGAAAGAAATTACTATTTCATATAAATAGGTTTCAGAGAATATGAGTATACAAAAATTTAGGAAAGGACAGGAGAGTGGTTTCTCATGACCTCATTCTTCTCTGATACAGATAATGGAGGGAGTTTAGTACTAAGATACATTAAACTCAATAGTGACAGATAAAGAGAAAAGGGGGACAAAAGAGGAAGAGTATAAGCTAGGAGAAAGTGATCACAAGAAAAGTCAAAGTCACCTTCAAAGTTTTAAACATTAGGTGAAAACTAAAAAGAGAGACAATGTATGAGAACACAGCTTCCTTTTTCAGCACATTAGTTCCAAAGCCGTCTCATTTGTCTATCTATGCGTAATGCTTGACTTAAGAAATACTGCTGTTAGGCTTGTCCAGGGGTGTGCTGGAGCCAGTTCATACCAACTTGAGAGAGCTGTTAAATTTTTCACGTGAGCATTTTTATCTTGAAAACTGGCAAATACTACAAATCAAAGTTTGGTTTGTTGTTTTGTTGACTGTCTAGATGAAGAAATTAATAATGTAAACTAAATTTAAATGTCATAGTTGTTAAGTATTTACCATTACATTCATGCTTATACTCCAAAGATATCAAAAAGTCAAAGGACCAATAGATACACATATTTATAGCAGCATATTTTTTAGTAGCAAAAAATGGAAACAAAGTAGGTGTCTATATATTGGGATAGCTGAACAAATTATCTAATAAGAATGTTATAGTACCATATGAAATAATAAAAGAATGGATTCAAAGAAACCTGGAACATTTGTATGAATGATAAATGATACAGAGTGAAGTAAGCAAAACCAGAATAATGTAAGCAATGACTACAAGGAAAGTAAGAGAGAATACTGATGAAAGACTAAAGAATTATGAGCAACATAATAACCAATCACAACTCATAACACTGATGATGACAGGTTTCCTGAGTTTCCTGGCTAAACTGTACAGATCGGAGTTTCAGAATAAGATATACATCTTCAGATACAGATATGTGGATTTATTTTGCAGCTACAAGAAGAAATATTTTATTTGTTTTTGGTGAGAAAGAAAGTTGGAGATGTAGATAGTGGTACCAAAAAACAAAAAAAACAAAAAAAAAAAAAGGAAAAAAAGGAATTATTTAAAATATACTAAATAGAGCAGATAAAAATTCAGAAAATAAAATAGATGAGCAGGACAATTATCATAATCATTATGTTAAATTTTAACTAGACACACACAAGAAAATCAACTTGAACATTGGTCAGATTCATAGCTTCTTATGTACTCTTCTTTTGCTATTATTTGTATTAGGAAATCCAAGTTCATAATAACAAAAGGGAAAATAACAAAAATCCAATTTATGAATAACATGAAGTTAAGAGATGTAATTAACTTACAAGATGGAAGACTTAGGATCTAAAAAGAACTCAGCAAGCAAGAATAATAAGATAAATAAGATGAAATTTAATTGGGAATTCTCTACTTGAGTTCAAAAAATCAATTGCATAAACAAAGAATAGGTGAGATATAGGGAGACAATAGTTCATAGGAAAAAGATGAAGCTTTTAGTGGATTCAATGGCAGTCAAAAGTGTGACATAACATTGGGAAATACTACATGATCTTTTTTCTACATACATGCCTATGATTTCATTCATGTAGAGAACTTCTATTGGGGAAGTACTGATGTAGGCTAGCAATCTATCAATAACTTATAATCTTTTTTTTTGTTTTGTTTTGTTTTGCTTTTTGCTGAGGCAATTGGGGTTAAGTGACCTGCCCAGGGTCACACAGCTAGGAAGTGTTAAGTGTCTGAGACCAAATTTGAACTCAGGCCCTCCTGACTTCAGGGCTGGTGCTCTATCCACTGCGCCACCTAGCTGTCCCTAATAACTTATAGTCTTAAAGAGTGACCTGGGATACTACGAGATACCATGACTTGCCCAGGGTCACATGGTGAGTATGCATCAAGGGCAGGGCTTAATCCTTAGGTTCAAAAAGGCCAGCTTTGTAACCATGTGCCATGAACAATTTTTTCACAAGTGGATGTTTCTGGAAAACACTACTCAGGAGAGAATATCATACAAATTGAATGATGGGTTTGGGGCTATTTAGTCTGATGAAAAGAGGAATCAGAGGAAATAGATCTCTGTCTTAAAGTATTTTAAAGGCTGTCATGAGAAAGAGTGAACTGACTTAGGATTGTAAGATTTAAGAAAACTTAGAGACCTCAGAACTCATTTAGTTTGGATTGATTGATTTATAGAAAAGCTCCAAAAAGCATAAATGAATTGTCCACAGTCACATAGGTGGTGAATAGTGGATCCAAGATCTCCAAATCCAAAATTAATGTGCATGATTTTGTTTTGTTTTGTTTTAATTTTTACATTTTTTTGGTAACAGGGAAAACTCAGAGCAATGGGTATAAATAACTGGCAGGTTTGGATTCAAAATAAAGAAAAACCTACTTATCATTAGAACAGATCAAAAATAGAATGGGGAGAGTGAGCCCCACATGACTAGAGACCTTGGAGAGGGTCAGGATAACCACTTGTTGGGAATGTTGAAAAGGCGTTCCTGCTCTGCTGCTGACTATTCTGTGGTTAAGTGTACTGCTTCTGTCACTTTTAATTTTCTTTAGAGCTACTACGAAGCTAATTACAGTAACAGTGCTGTGATAACCTCCATCAGTTCCACTGAAAATCTCATGATAGCATCCATCTGACCTGACCCTGTTGGCTCAAAATCTTATTTCATGGGATCCCTCCAGCATCTCTTTCTCATGTATTTCTGAGGCCAGTAAATCTCATCTCATATGTTTCAGGGGAAATGTAATATTGGGGGAACTGCCACCTTAATTTCCCATGTTCCTAGCACCCTGCATGATCTGTTGGGCCTTGATAATCCATACAAACTCATCAGCATCCACATTTCAATTCACACAGGTCCAGTGAGGCTCTTTTCAGTTCTCCTGAACCCGAAGGCCTGCAACTTGCTAAGCAATGTCTCTCCTTTGAATAGAATTCTCATGCTATGCACCAAATGCCACAGGCACAAGAATACATTATCCACAAATAATTTCTATAGATTTGATGGAAAAGAAAAGATATGTAGAAAGGAAGAGCCTAATTGACTGAGGAATCTGGTCCATGTCACTGGAGCTTCTGTCTCTCCTTCCTTCTGCCCTAGAGGCTAAATGGCCTGGTCCCTGCTCTGGGCTTTCCTTCACCACCAAGCCTTAATGTATAGGTAGACAAGGCTTCAGATCCAGGAAACTAGAGTCAATGGCTTCAAAACAATTAAGTAAATGGACTAAAGTACATTTGCTCCAAATACTTTCAGAAATGAAAGGCTCTTAAAAACAAAGTAAAAATCACTAGTGAGAAGAACCAAAATTATTCTGTCTAAAAAACAGGGGCACAAGAACAAAAATACAGCTTAATATATAAATATACAGCCTAATCCCATTGCAGCTAGGTAATGCAATGCAGAATTTGGAGTCAGGAAAACCTGGATTCAAATTCAGCCTCAGACACTTACTAATTGTGTGATCCTGGGCAAATCATTTAACCTTATTTGCTTCAGTTTGCCTCATTTGAAAAATGGAGATGAAAATAGTACCTATCTCCCCAGGCTTTTAAGAAGATCAAATTAGATAATATTTGTAAAGTGCTTTGCAAACCTTAAAGCATATTATTATTATTATTACTTTATTAATTTTCATTTCAATGAATTAGACCAAAAAATGGATAAGGGGGACATCACCTAACAACAATAAATAAATTCAAGTGTCCTGGTTAAGATGAAAATTAAACCTCAAGAACTTGGAGATATCCTTGCTGGCCTGCTGTCTATGATCTGTGGATCATTTAGAGACATACAAATATCTTGGTTTTCAAAGAAGGAGATGGAGTCCAGTAAGAATGATGTTGACCCCAAGCAAAATTCTAGAATGAATCTAGAATTCATTGGAAAATGGATAATTTGTCTGCACTCAAAAAGGAAAGCAATAACTATGCTAGCCTGGATTCACTAAGAACAAGTTATAACAAATTTACTTTAATAAAAATGTTATTTTTGGTATTAATTTCTTAACTATTTCTGCCTGACATGGCAGATAATCCTGAACTACAATAGTCCTTTTAGCTCATCTGCTTTTCTTCAAAAAATACTCTAACAACTACTTTTATTTTTTTAACATGAAGTTGGTAGAAAGGCAGTATGGAGTCAAGAGAAAGGCATAGTGTTAAGAGTCACAAAAGTTTGGTTTAAGCCAAGGCTCTGACATTTAGTATAAGTACAATTATGAACTTAATCTCTATGACTCTGGGTTTCCTCATTTGGAAAATAGGTAAAAATAAAAACTGTTATTAACTACCATGTAGTCTTATTGTGAGGAAAGGGCACTAAAAATGGTAAAATTCTTGGAGTAGATGGGAGGATAACAAAGGATGGAAGAAAGAAAGGAGAGATGCTGATCTTGGTTCTGTTTCCTCTGCCAAGGAAAAAAATCTTTGGAATGTGAAGGAAAGAACAAAAATGGTGACTAGGAAGATAAAATACAAGAACAACTGGCTACCCTTTGATAAGTTCATGTTACTCAAAAAAATTATATCTCAAACTATTATAAGAACAAGTAGTTGTGACTGCTGGGCCACTTTCAACAATCTATGAAAGGATGCAGCAAATGGAAGAAGTGACTGGATAAGGTCAGATTTGTTCCAATTTTAAGAAAAGAGAAGAGAATGGAATGCAAACTACAATCCATCAAGTTTGATTTCCGTGAATAGTTTCATAGACTTGGGGGAGAAGGGATCTAAAGTCTAGTTCAACCTCTTTAATTTTACAGGTAAGGGAACTGAGGCCCAGAGAGGATAAATTATTTGCCCAAGATTACACAAACAGTAAATGGAGAAGATGGGATTTGAACTCAGGCTCTCTGACTCTAAATCTAGAACTCTTTCCAATACCCAGCAAAATTCTGAAAAAGTTAAAGGAAAATTTAATAAACATCAAGGAAAGGAAGCAAAGATCTCAAAGAATCAGTACAGTTTCATTAGAAACAGATCAGACTAAGCTAATATCAATTTGTTTTTTGATGGAACTATTATTACATTCATAAGCAGATCAGGGAAATAATGCAGCCAGTTTACTTAGATTTTAACCAAGTTTATGACAAAAAAATCTCTTATGCTATTCTTGAGAAAAAATATAATGATGATCCAATTAGCTGGATATAGAACTGACCAATTCATTCAAAAAGTAGTCATGATGGTTACATGTCATGAATGCAATGTTTCAGGCATCTGGAATGTTTGAACATCTTTGTAAATGACTTACATAAAGGCAGAGATGGGCTGCCTCTAGAAGAAATGGGAATCCCATCATTAGAAGTCTTAAGCAAAGGCTGGAAAACCATTCATCAAATGATGTTATGGAAGACAGTCTTAGGTTGAACTAGCAGGCAGGGATAAGAGGGAATATGACATGGGTAGACACAATCAAATGCCAGGTTAAGCAAACCAGATTAGCTAGAATGCAGAATGCATGGGATAGAGATACAGATTGGACTTCTGGTTTCATTAAAATTGGGCACTCTCAGATAAGAAAAAATCTCTCTACTAATAGAAGTCAGAACATTCTCTGTCAGCTATAGTCTTAGGGAATTGTCTAAAGAAGACTAAGAGATTAAAGAGAATTGTCCAGAATAAAACAGTCAATAGGTAGGACTTGAACCCTGTTCAAAAGCTGGCTTCCTTCTCATGGTGGTTCAGTGACCCAACATGGAGTAACATGAAATAAAACCAAAAAGATAGATTGAAGCCAGACCATGAAAAGCTGTAATGAGAGAGTAAAAAGTTTGTATTTAGTTTAAATTTCAGCTCTGAGACTTCATAGATGAATAGAACAGATATGTCATCTGCATGGGTGTAATCACTGAAGAGATGAGCAGAAAAAACCACCAAAAGTGAGGCTACATAAAGAGAAGACAGATAAGGACAAAGGTGGGAAACATCTACATTTATGGGACAGAAGAAAAACAATGAACCAACAAATGAAGCTAAGAAAGAATGATCTGGCTAGCAAATGAACAGAGAACCAGAAGTCAAATGTTTCAAGGAAGCCAAGAGAGAAGAGAGTATATTAGGAGGAGAAGTTGATTGGCAATAGTACCATATGATACAGAACAGTAAAAGAGAATCATGGAATCACATAATCACAGATTTGGAAGGAACCTCAAATGTCATCTAGTATTCTAGTCCATCCTTCACTTGAACAAGAATTCCTTCTATAACATCCCAAACAAATGGTTATCCAGTTTCACTGAAGGATCTCCAGGTATCTGGCAGTCAGATTACCTGTCCATGTGTTTGACTTGTTTTTTTCATCACATCACGCTTCCTCTCCATATCTCAAAATGTCAATAACCCTTAAGTTCAGGAGTATCTTTTTTTCCCTCTACTAAAGTAGCTCACAACCCCTCTGTAACAATGAAAAGAAAAATTCATCATGCAACCGCCAAACTGGTGCTTAGGTTTTTTTTAATTTGGATAGGCTGGTTCTCAAATAATAAACAAATAGTTCATCATTGTGTCCATGCTCTAACTTTGTAAGGTCTACCAGAATTTTGGTTCAAAAGCAGAGAGCCTTGGAAAATCCACTGATTGAATAACTGGACCTGATTCTTTATCCAAAAAAATGAGGAATTTGGAGTAGAAAACCTCTGAGATACTGCCTAACACTATTTTTTTTTT
>JAJPUD010035847.1:0-10120 GCA_023553655.1 Myrmecobius fasciatus | reverse complement strand
AGAAAAAGATAATGACGAATGTTGGAGGGGATGTGGGAAAACTGAGAAACTGATACATTGTTGGTGGAACTGTGAACAGATCCAACCATTCTGGAGAGCCATCTGGAACTATGCTTAAGAAGTTATCAAATTGTGCATACCCTTTGACCCAGCAGTGTTTCTACTGGCATTGTATTGGAGAGATATCTTAAAGGAGGGAAAGGGACCCACATGTGCAAAAATGTTTGTGCCCGCCCTTTTTGTAGTGGCAAGAAATTGGAAAACGAATGTATGTGCATCAATTGGAGAATGGCTGAATAAACTATGGTATGTGAATGTTATGGAATATTATTATTCTATAAGAAAGGACCAACGAGATGATTTCAGAGAGGCCTGGAGAGACCTACATGAACTGATGATAAGTGAAAGAAGCAGAACCATGAGATCATTATACACAGCAACAAGACTATACAATGATCAGTTCTGATGAACATGATTCTCTTCAACAATGACGTGATTCAAACCAGTTCCTATTGTCCAGCAATGCAGATAGTAATATACATCCAGAGAGAGGCCTGTGGGAACTAAGTGTGGACCACAACACAGCATTTTAATGCTTTCTATGAATATTTACTTGCATTTTTTTCCTTCTTAGGTTTTTTTTCTCTTGGTAGATCTGATTTTTCTTTTGCAGTAAGATAATTGTGTAGATATGTATACATATATTGGATTTGTCATATAATTTAACATATTTAGCATGTATTAGATTACCTGTTATCTATGAGTGGGAGTGGGGGAAGAAGGGGAAAAATTTGGAACAAAAAAATTTTGCAAAGGTCAATGTAGAAAAATCTTTCATATGTTCTAAAAGAAAAAGAAATCTTGACTTTAACAATAAGAAAAGAAAAATAAATTAAAGCAATTACAATAGGCAATGAGGAAATAAAAATATCAAACTTTACATATGATATGATGTTTTCCTTAGACAATCCTAGAAAATTTTCCAAAAACCTACTGAAAACAATGAGCAGCTTTAGCAAAGCTGTAGATATAAAGTAAACCCACACAAATCATCAGCATTTCTATATATTACTGAAAAGTCCATCAGCAAGATATAGAAAGGAAAATTCCATTAAATTCCTGAAGACAAAATAAAATATTTGGGAATCAACCTGCCAAGACAAATTCAAGAATTGTTTGAACACAATTACAAAACACTTTTCAAACAAATAAAGTTAGATCTAAATAATCAGAAATATATAAATTGTTCTTGAGTAGGCTGAACTAATATAATAAAAATGACAATTCTGCTTAAATTGGTCTACTTGCTCAGTGCCATATCATTCAAGCTGCCAAAAATTATTTTATATAACTAGAAATAATAACAAAATTCATCTGGAAAAATAAAAAAAGTCAAGAATATCGAGGGAATTAGTAAAAACAAAACAAAACTAAACTCAAGATAGTGGATTACTAATACCAAACCTAAAACTATATTATAAAGCAGCACTCATCAAAACCCTTTGGCATTGGCTAAGAAATAGAGTGGTGGACTCATGAAATAAATTAAATATACATAATACAATAATCAAGATTAATAGTATATGAGTATTTGAAAAACCCCTAAACTCCAGCTTCTGGAATAAGAACTCACTATTTGATAAAAATTGCATGCAAAATTGGAAAATATGTCAGAAACTTGACATATACCTTCATCTCACACCTCATACCAAAATAAGATGCATGCTTTGGGCATAATGGATGCTATCCCAAATAAATTAGGAGCAAAAGCATAATTAAGCTATCAGACATTTGGAGAAAGGAGAAATTTGTGATCAAAGAAAAACTACTGAACATTATGAAAGTCAAAATGGGCTACTTTGATTATATTAAATTAAATTTTTTTTTGCACAAACAAAACCAAGGGATGTACCAAAACCAGAAAGGTATGTACAAAGCTGATAAAAAATCTTTACAGCTAGTGTTTCTGATAAAGGTGTCATTTCTAAAATATATAAAAACCTATGTCAAATATATAAGGAAACAAGTCATTCCTTAATTGATAAATGTTCAAAGAATATGAACAGACAATTTTCAGATGATGATATTAAAGTCACTTATAGTTATACAAAAAACAGTTCTAAATCAATATTGATTAGAGAAATGCAAATTAAAACAACTCTGAGGTACCATATTATACCTCTCAGATTAGCTAAGATGACAGGGAAAGATGATGATAAATATTGTAGGGGATGTGTGAAACCTGGGACATTAATCCATTTTTCATAGAGTTGTGAAATGATCAAACCATTCTGCAGGGCTATTTGGAACTATGCCCAAAGGGATAAAAAACTGTGCATATCCTTTGACCAAGTAGTGCCATTACTGAGTTGTATGCCAAGGAAATCACAAAGGAGGGAAAAGAATTCACATGTGCAAAAATTCTTTTAGCAGCTTTTTGTGGGAGCAAAGATTTAAAAAATGAGTAGTTGTCCATCAATTGGGGAATGCATGAAAAAATTGCAGTATATGAAGGTATAAGAATACTATTTTTCTGTAAAAATGATGAACAAGCTGATTTTAGAAAGGCCTAGAAAATCTTTCTAGTTATAAATGTATATAGGTATGAATCTTATATAAAGTGATGCTGAATGAAGCAATCAGAACCAGGAATACATTATACACAATAACAGCAATCATCAACTGTGAAAGACACTGTTATTAGTGATTCAATGATCCAAAGGAATCCCAATATATTTTGGACAGAAACTGAAATCTGCATCCTTAAAAAAAAAGATGCTGAATGCAAATCAACAAATGTTATAGTCATTTATTTTTTTTAATCTCTCCCTTGATTTTTCCCCTTTGCTTTTATTTTTCTCTCCCAACTTGATTTATTAAAAATAAATAAATTTGCTAAAAAACCTGTATACAATATACACGTTCCTCCTAGCTAATTAAAATCATATGTTTTTTAAAGGAAAAGGCACTTCATACGGATGAAACTTCTTGGTTGAATACATGTAAAGATTTATTACTAAGGTGCTGATGCTAACATAGTGTAAAGCTAGTAATTGTTTTCTCTTTGATCTATGTTGTCTAACATTTTTGTTAATTATTTAGATGGGAGATAACATAGACATTTACTGAACTGATCCAACATTGTGTGTGTAGATGTGTGTGTGTGTGTGTGTGTGTGTGTGTGTGTGTGTGTGTGATTTGGAAAGGCAGTAGGAGAAAGAGAATTTGGACACAATATAAATGTTTTAGCAACTTGTAACATACTATCACAAGCTTTTTCATGACATTTTTGTTCAGCAAAGCTCATGACACACAGTATGTACCTAATTTTTGACTGACTGAGAAAACCATATCTTTTAAACATCACTAGCCTGTTGGTGATTCTATAATGGCTTGGAAGTATGGTATAATATGGTGCCCATAGAATAGAATGAAAATAGAATGACTTAAGATAAATGAAGATATACTACAATGTGAACATAAACAAACTAAAGCATAACACTTATATGAAAAAACTGGTATAATATATTCCTTAAAATAAAACAAACCTATAGTTTGAGGTAGGGGAAAGTCCACACTCTTGTCTGGTTAAACTATCTCTGGAGTAAAGTATTCAATTCTGTGCACAAAATTTTGTAAATGATATTGGCTAAGTGTAGCTCATTTTTGTACTAGTTGAAAAAGAAGATGATAATAATAATCAGCATTACTTATTATTATTATTATTATTGTTATGCCTATAATATATAATGTTTTTAAGGCTTGCAAAATTTTTTACAAATCATCTGTTATACTTTTCACAATCCTGAAAAATAAGTACCAATCTATAACTTCATTTTGATGTGGCAAATGAAGCATTCAAAAATTAAGGAACTTGTTTAGGAATATAAAAACCTAGCGAGTATCTGAAACAAGAATTCAAGTCTTCCTGATCTGAGGTCCACAGTGTCATCTAGTTGCCTGACTATCTAAATGATAGTATAGAAAACTGAAAGGACTTAAGAAATTCTTACTATTTAGGAATCACTTAAAGGAACTGAGAATATTGACTCTAAGGAAATAAAGATCTATCAGATACTTCTCTTCAATTACTTGAACAACTGTTATGTGGGAGAGGGCCTAGTCTTGTTTTTCTTAATCACTGTGGCAGCCATGTGTAATGGTTGGAAAGAGGCCAGTTATAGCTCAACTTAAAAAAATGTTCTAGAAATTAGTCATCCAAAAGCACTGCATACCCTGAGAAGTGAATAGGCCACCCCTCACAGAACTTTTCATACAAAGTTCGCCTGAACACATGTCAAAGATATAACAGAAAGAGATCCTGTACTCTCATATAAACATAGACATTCACGTATATATACATGACACAAGCTTGGCTTGCAATCACCCATAACATTCCATAGTTAAAGAAATAAGTGCGTACACACAGAGAATTAATAAAAAAATATTTTAAAATTGTTTGTTACCATGCAGTATGCTAAGAACTAGGGATTCAGAGATAAGAAATTAAGTCTGCTCAAAAGGATTTGCATTTTATGGAGGAAATAATAGCTATGTAAGGATGTTTAGAATATGTGCATTACATGTTCATAGGTAAGTACAAGGTAGTTAGGGAAACAGGAAACTAAACTGTTGGAAATGGAGACAGCAGGAAAGGCTTCATAAGGAGAATGGTGCTTGAGTTATATATTGAAGGAAGAGAGGGATAGTGTTAGGTGAAGGTGAGGTGGGATAACCACCATGTATAAAGAACAGAGAGGAAGATAATTTAACTGGGGTGTGGAGTGAGGGAAAGAACTAAAGTGTGATGTTATTTTAAACATATGATGGGTCCAATTTATGAAATATTAGATATAAATTTTATGATTTATTTAGTCTAGGCATTTAACTGGAAGAAGAGTAAACTTTGAAACATTCTTTAATTCAACCAATCTTTTAATGGATATCTTTCTTTGTAAGAACATTACTTTATAAGGATGTCCACAGAACAAGAGCACAGTTTAGTTTAATAAACTACATTTTCAGGAAGTAGACATAGGATGTAGTAACAACAAAGAAACCCAAAATTGTAAAATAATCACATCACAATTTTAATAATTAAGGGCCCTAAAATAAGCATGCATATATATATGTATATATATGTGTATATATATACATATATATATAGAGAGAGAGAGAGAGAGAGAGAGAGAAAGACAGAGAGACAGAGACAGAGACAGAGACAGAGAGAGAGAGGAAAGGATATAACTTTCTCAACATAGAGAATTTTTTTTCTCATATATTTCTGAGACTAATTAAATACTTGGTTCTTTCTGTAAATGACACATAAAATGCTTTAGAGTTAAGGTTGAGTTGCTTTCCCTATTATAGTTTTTAAAAAATATTTTAGGTAAATGAGTATACAGTAGATTAAAATTTGATATAGCTTTTGCCTCCTAAATGAATTTTAATTTTATTGCTTTGGCTTAAACTCATCAAGGTATTTCAGTTTCGTAATACTTGTAACATGGTTTTCAATATATACTGTACACTCAACATAGCATATGTGATATATATATATATATATATATATATATAATAGAAGCATGTAATATAAACATTCCTGCACACACATGTGTGTATATATGTATATACAAACTTATACATGTGCATAGATATTGATCTACAAACACAACACAGACATTCGTATACATATATAAATATATAAATACAACCTTGATTTTGTAATTATCCTTACTATTTCATACTTTAAAATAGTGTATGAAAATGCATTTATATGTATGTGACTATATAAATATATTTATATCTTTATATATTTACACATATATAAAATTCACACAAAGGGGCAGCCAGAATCCTGGGCTTGGAGTCAAGAAGACTTAATTTCCTAAGTTCAAATCTTTCCTGAGACATAATAGCTATGAGACCCAGGGCAAGATGTTTAATTTAGCTTGCCTTAGTTTCTTTATTTATAAAATGACCTAGAGAATTAAGTGAAAAATCTCTCTACAATGTTTGTCAAATGGGTTTTAAAACATCAGACACAAATGAATATGAATGAACAACAAAAATGTATAATATATATGCACATATATAATATTGGATGCATGCATAATGCATTATGCAATGCATATACAACATATAATAGAATGTTTTTACATGTACATGTACATACACACATATCTTGCCTTTAGAGTCATCTATAACATTTCCTACTTTAAACAAAGCCTTTTTATTTCTATGAAATATAATATATTATCACAATTTCCAGATTTAATTGTCTTCTAGCAAAATTCAATAACATTTGGATATTCAAATAATTTTTTGGATGTTTAATCTAGAATGAAATGGTAAATTGAATATAAAATTAGAAAGGAAACCATTGAAGTACTTTTTCCAAACATATATCTTTGGGGATCATTGAAAAATAAAAAAAAATAACAATTAGCAGAATTAAAAATAAAGATGAAATTGGGCCACAAGATAGTTATTCTGGGGTACATGATTATAGACTCATAAATGTAGAATTCAAAGGTCATTAATCAAAACGTGTGTGTGTGTGTGTGTTTTATAAATAGCAATCCTGAAAACAAGAAAGATTGTGTCCAGCACAACATAATACAGATAATAACGAGGACAAGATTTGAACTTAGGTCCTTCCTTGAATTCCCTCATCCACAATTCATTCTAGAATTTCAGGATTTTGTAGGCAGAAATTAGGTTATATGTTATTCAATCCCATACTTTGTTTTTAAGGACCTAGAAGCAAATAGTTTCTAATATGCTCATAATTATACACAATCGATGACAAAGTGTCTCTTCTTCCACTTTGTTCTTTGTTTTTCCTTGACAAAAATGTTAGTAAAGATCCTCATTATTTTTAATGTGAATCTGACATTTTGAGTATCTTTATTTTGTTTTGTAATATCAATGTTGATAACTCCTTATAAAGAAATAAGTTTAAATTATGAAATAAATTACATTGATTATAATTACCAAAACAACACTCCTGTTTCTTTCCAACCAACCACAAATCTAATGTTATCCAAATCCTCTGTAGGAATCTTTTTTGTGCTCTGTGCAAGTAATTCATAATGTTCTATCTTTTAAAAATCACTGTAATCACTTCTAGACAACCCTTAAATAAAAGAAGAAAAAAAATGAAGCAATTAAAGTAGGTGATGAGGAAACAAAATTATCAATCTTTTTACATGATATGATAGTACACTTAGGAAATCCTAGAAAGTCAACTAAAAAAACTACTGGAAATAATTTATAACTTTAGCAAAATTGCAGGATGCACAATAAATCTATATAAATCATATACATTTCTATGTGTTAATCAACAAAGTCCAGCAGCAAAAGATAATAAGAGAAATTCCATCTAGAATAACAGTAATATAAAATATTTGAGAGTCTCCCTGCTAAGAAAAAGCCAAAGTTATATAAACACAATTATAAACCACTTTCCACACAAATAAAGTTAGATCAAGACAAGTGAAAGAATAACAAGTGCCCATGAATAGGCCAAGCTAATGTAATAAAAATGACAATTACACCTAAATTGGTTTGCTTGTTCAGTACCATACCAATCAAACTGCCAAAAAGTCATTTTATAGAGCTAGAAAAAATGATACAAAATTCATCCAGAACAAAAGAGCATGAATATCAACAGACTGTAAAAATAATTGCTTTTTTATTTTCAAAATGCATGCAATGATAGTTTTCAACATCCAACATTGGAAAACCTTGTGTTCCAAATTTTTCTCCCTCCATTCCCCACTATTTTCTGTAGACAGCAAGTAAACCAATATATGTTAAATATATGCAGTTAATTCTTCTATACAAATTTCCGCATTTATCATACTACACAAGAAAAACAAAATCAAAAGGAAAAAATGAGGGAAAAAAACACAAGCAAACAACAAATTATTTTCACTTTTGTTGTTGTTTGCCTTTTCTCCTCTTTATTAATTTGTTTAAACTGAGTAAAGAAGGAGAAAAATTTGGAACACAACATTTTGCAAAGGTGGATGTTAAAAATTACATTTGCTTTTATTTAGAAAATAAAAAGCTATTATTATTTTTTCAATTTGAAAATAAACTTTACATCAGCCATGTGAAGTATCAGTAACTAAAACTGAAGAAGCTGAGGAAGACAGACATGAAGGGATTTGCAGAGGGTTGCAGCTGGTAGATGTCTACAGCTTAATTTGAACTCAGTTTTTATTATTCCAAGGCAGGCATTCTAGACACTTTACTTGCCTTACATTAGGTATGCATTATACAAATAGCTGGAAGCAGACTATAAAATGTTGAGTCCAAGGAACAAAGATAAAAAATTGTGAAAAGAAATTATCTGCAATAAGGTTTTGCAATAAGAGGGACTTAACGTGTATGCAGTAAAGATTATTTTCATAACTGTGTAGAGCATAGGTTAAAAAGTTTAAAGATGAAGAGCAGATAATAATTGGGATATTATTATAATAGTATACATTTAGTTTGAAATTTGCTAGAGAAAAAATACACAAAAAATGTGATCATAGAACAGGAAAAAATACCAAAATAGTGGTGAGTGAATAGGAATAATCAATTATGACTGGCTAAGAAAGTAAACAATTTGAAGGATGTCATGTCTATTGTCATAAAGCTAAAAAAATTTCTCTTGTAAATAAAAAGTTTGATACAGAGAAAGTAAAAAAGGACATTTTATGAATCATGACCAGAGGAAGATTAGTCATACAATTAACAGTAATTTCATTTGCTAACATTCCAAAAATTTCTGAAATATAAATTTTGATATATTTATTTTTCATTTAAACTTCTTCTTATATTTTATCCTTTACACTTCACATTGTGCCATCTCTTTTTCTTTCTTTTTTTAAAGTGAGAATCAGGAAAACAAATAAATAAAAACAATTAACAATTAAGAATTTTGAAAGACTTACCATGATTTCAGACAACATATGATGAAGAAGTCCGTTTGTAATAAAGAAGTAATGAACTCAATATGCAGAATGAAATATATATATATATATATATATATATATCTATATATATGTGTATATTTATGCATAGGCCATTTAGTAGTTCCCTTTGCTTAATTATGTAGGTTAGAAGGATTTTGTTTTTCTTTTTATCTTTCAGTGTGGTACATGGAGGGAGAGAAATGTGAAAAAATAAATATCTCAAAAAATAAAATTCAATTTAAAAATTCCCAGCTCAAATTCCACATTCTATAAAAGATTATTTCCCATCCACTTCTCTTGTTATTCCCTGCTGGTGACCTTTTCTAAAATTACCTTCCAATGATAAAGAATATATCTTGTACATACATATTTTTATCTATACATTGGTATTTTTGCAGTCTTTCCCATTAGAATGTGAATTTTTTTGATATAAGTAATATATAAAAAATTCTTTGGAAACATTAAAGCATTGTATAGGATGGTTATTGTTGTTATTATTATAAATAATTATATTTGCCTCCACTGCATCATGGTATTCGGTATAGTAACTGGCACATAATAAGTACTTAAATGCTTGCTGACTGATTGGTATCACAAGCAATCCTTTTCTATGACCATATATGCCAATTATGTCTCTTTTCATTTTTTTTGATAATAGCTTTTTATTTTCAAAATATATGCAAAGATAGTTTTCAACATTTATCCTTGCAAAACCTTGTTTCAAATTTTTCCTCCCTTCTCCCGACTTTCTCCGCTAGACAGCAAGTAATCCAATATATTTTAAATGTGAAATTCTACACATATTTACATATTTATGATGCTGCAGAAGAAAAATCAGATCAAAAGGGAAAAAATGAGGAAAAAAACAAATTAACAAGAAAAAAGGTGAAAATACTATGTTGTGATCTACATTCAGTCTCCATAATTCTCTTTCTGGATGCAAATGGCTCTCTCCAATCCAAATTTATTGGAATTGGCCTGAATCACTTCATAATCAAAAAGAGCCAAGTCCGATCACAGTTGATCATCACATAATCTTGTCATCGTGTTATACAATGTGCCCTTGGTTATGCTCAATTCACTTAGCATGAATTCATCTAAGTCTTTTCAGGTCTTTCTGAAATCATCCTGATTATCATTTCTTATACAAC
>JAJPUD010035846.1:0-10120 GCA_023553655.1 Myrmecobius fasciatus | reverse complement strand
TTTCTTTCTAGCTGCTTGCAATATCTTTTCCTTGGTGCGATAGTCCTGAAATTTGGCCACGATATTCCTTGGGGTTTTAATTTTGGGGTCTCTTTCTGGAGGTGATCGGTGAATTCTTTCAATGCCAATTTTGCCTTCTGATTCTAAAACATCAGGGCAATTCTCTTTCATGATTTCCTGGAAGATAGCAACCAAGTTCTTTTTTTCAACGTGGCTTTCAGGGAGTCCGATAATCCTTAAATTGTCTCTCCTGGATCTGTTTTCCAAGTCAGTTGTTTTTCCTAGGAGATATTTCATATTTTCTTCTATTTTTTCATTTTTTGTTTTTGTTTAACTGATTCTTGAAGTCTTATTGAATCATTTACTTCTATTTGTTCAATTTTAATTTTTAAAGTATTATTTCCTTCAGTTATCTTTTTTAGCTCCTTTTGTAGCTGGCCAATTGAATTTCTGGATTCAATGCATTCTTTTTCCATTTTGCCAGTTTTATTTTTCAGTGAATTGTTGTCTTTTTCCAATTCACCAATTTTGTTTTTCAGTGAATTGTTGTCTTTTTCCAATTCACCAATTTTGTTTTTCAGTGAATTGTTGTCTTTTTCCAATTCACCAGTCCTATTTTCCAGTTTTTGATATTTCTGTTGTCCTGATCTCAATTTATTTCCCCATTTTTCTTCTAGCTCTCTTTTGAGATTCTTAATGCAATCATCCAGGTAAGCCTTCTGAAAGGGAGACCAACTTAAGTCTGCCTTTGTGGCTTCATCTGGGATTGTTTTCATAATGTCAGGATCTGGGGACTGTTCTATTTTTTCTCCGTAAAAGCTTTCTATGGTGAGAGCTCTCTTCTGCTTCTTGCTCATGATTTAAAGTTGGGATATTGGTCAAAAGCCGAGAAAAATGCAACAATTTGTATTTGCCCTGGGGCAGTTTGCCGAGTTGACTTCCGGTCTGAAGCTGGTCGGGCTAGATTCGCACTAGGACCACGTTTTCAGCTGTTCTCGATCCACCCCCTTCCAAAGGCAGATCTGTCAAAGCACCTGCCCGCAAGCAGAACAAAGTGGCTCAGGCGTCTCCCAGGGGCTTCCTGGGTGCCCCAAATCCGCCCCTCTATCGCAGCCCTGACTTCCGCCCCGGCTGGAGTCCGATTGGGACCAGCGGCCAATTTCCCCTGAGGCTAACCTTCTCTGGAGTTCTTTCAAGGTAGATCTTTTATAGAAGTGCGTTGTAGTCCAAATGTTTGGCGAGGCCCTCACTCAGAAACCAGTTGGAAGGCTTACTTTGTCTGGGTTTGAGGGAATGTCGGAGGAGTTCACAGAGAAAGCTGTCAGCAGTTCGCCATCTTGGCTCCGCCCCCTAGTACATATTTTCTTATGGAAATCTATAACCACTCAAAAAAGTTCAATTTAACAATCTACAAAAGAAAAAGCCAAATGGAAAATAATATTTTCTGTCTATACAAATGTTCTAAAAAGTCCGAGCGGAAGCCTGGCATAAATAGGTATTTATTTAACAAATGGGAAAGAGATAAGGTTACTCATCTCTTACCCTCCACTTCCCTTCTGTGAATAGTCAATCTTGTATAGTTACGTTGTCTTCAATATAATCACACATATTCTTAATACCTAACATTCCCTCAGTATTGTCCCTTCTTCTGCTATGTGAAAATCTCTCTTCTCTTCTGATACATTTGGTAATCCCTCAGGGCAATTATAACTCAACCTTTATCCTGGTTACAATTCCACCAATGCTACTTAGGAAAGCTACCTACTCCTCCCCCAAAACAAACAAACAAACAAAACTAAAACAAAACACAACAAAAACAAAAGCTGAACCATATTTCCCCCTTTTTCCCACCCTTCACTTCAAATCACTTCATGGCTATCACAAGGGCCTCATTGAGCCTATTCCAAATCAGTGACTAAAAGAAGGGAACTTTCCTTTCTTTTTTTCCTATTATTTGGAACAAAGTTAACATGAGTAGGCATGTTTAAGCTGTAATCCATGTCACGAAACTCAACATTATCTTTCTTCCCAAATAATCCTATCTTTTCTACTTCCCTATTGCTTTTAATGCCATACCCAACTTTTTAGTCCCTGGGATTCATAATCTGGGTATCACCTTTGGTTTGTTTTATTTTTCTCTCACCAACATGTATAATCAATTACTGAATCTTATTTCTTCCCCTCATGTTTGTTCCTATTCTCTTCTCACAGAGTTGCCTTTCTATTTAAGGACCTAATGAAATCTTGCCTGGGCTACTACTAATTCATTTCTCTGCTTCAAGTTTGTTTCCTCTCCAATTCATTCTCCACACAGCTGAGAATATGATTTTTCTCAAGTGCAGGTTTGCTTACGTCTTAACACTACTTAATAGACTCCAGGGTTCCCTTATTGATTATAAAATCAAATACTATTTGACTTTCATTTCTTCCTTCTAAAAAGTCTATTTTTATAAATTTTAAATTTACATAAATATTAGGAAAACCTGTATTAAAGTCTCTATCTATATTATACATAATTAAAGATGTGTTTTAGGGATGGATGCACAAAAATCTTTTACTCATAGAGGTGTGCCCTAGAACAGTTTTTGACTATTTCTCTAGACTGTGACATATAGTATTTTCAATGAGCATTCTTTTGAGTTAATCTATTATTAAGGGCACATTGGACAAATACACCAGATGGACAACACATTAGATATAGGAATAAATGAATGGTAGGAAGAGAATGATCTGTCTTAGACTCAAAATTCTCCCTGAAATTAAACAAACAAAACAGGAAGCTATCTAAAATAATTAGGTAACGAAGATTGTGAAAGATCATGAAGACATGAAAGATTAAAAAAAAAGTGGGTTGATTATGTAGCATCTGTGAGAGATAGCAGATAGATCTGTCATATATTGGACTGGTACCTATATAATGTCAAAAGACCTAAGGAAAGGGCTTTAGTACATCAACAATAGACTTTATCATGAATTTATGGAAGGATATTGATGCAGCAACAAGTGTCATTCAGAATAAAAAAAATAGTATATTTCTCTGTACTTTTAGAAGGCATATGTATCTATTTGAGATCAGCAATTATTGTAATTTTAAAGAAAGGATGAATTGGATGAATGAATAAATCCAATATAACCCTAAAAAAGAATGTCAACTTCTTGAGAACAGGCATTGCTTTGTTTTTCTGCTTGCATCCTCAGCACTTGATAATTGCCTTTCACAAAACATACAATTAATACATGCTTGTTAAATAACTGTTTTATTGAAATGTTTTCCCCTCCTCCAGACATGATTTTCTTTTTCTGTATTTAGATATATTCTTTATCTAGAACCCCCCTTTTGTGTCTCTCATGTCTTCCAAAGACTAAACTTTTTTATTGTTCAAAGCACAATGCCTCCTCAGAATTATATAAGAAGTCTTCCATATGACAATTTATGTTTTTTGATATACATCTTATAACTTTATCCTCTAATAGTTTCATGTGCATGAAAATTTCCTCTATGACCATATTTTAATCTCTTCCAGGGCAGGAAGCATGTCTTCCAATTATTTTATATTCCCTTATAACATTTAATGCCCTAATCCATATCTGTTAGGCAAGAAATTGATATGGCTGATTGGTACATATTTGCATTGGATGAGGATTCTGTTTTAGTAAGGACATGATAAAGCAGAGAGCATCCAGAGGACTTCAGCCAACAAGCTGAAGGATCTTTGAGTTCATGTGATGTAAGTATTTGTTGAAATGATTATTTAAGGGGCAGCTAGGTGGTGCAGTGGATAGAGCAACAGCCCTGAAGTCAGGAGGACCTGAGTTCAAATCTGGTCACAGACACGTAACAGCTGTGTAACCCTGGGCAAGTCACTTCACCCCAATTGCCTCAGCAAAAAAGCAAAAAAAAATGATTATTTAACTTAGAAAAGACTCATGGGACAGCTGATTCCAAAGATTTAAAGAGCTGCCATGCTAAGTTTTTATTGTCGTCAGAATTAGGAACAATGGAAGGAAACTTAAAAAAAAAAGGCATGTAAAAGAAAAAAAAAGCTTCCTAGAAAGAAAAGTCAGTTAAACTGAAATGGGCTGACTCAGGAGGTAATTAATTTCTTCTTATTACAAAATGACAAATAGAGCCCAGATGTACACTTACACTTATCTATCTATCTAGGTCAAGGGAATTCTTTTGGAGGGGTATGAGTTGGGCTAGAGGTCTTCCAAGTTTCCTTCCCACTTTGATAACTTATGTGACTTGGGATAACAAATTGATATGTCATTGAACAAGTATAACAATTTAGGTAGAATTGTCATTTTTTAAAATTAGCTAGGCTACCCATGAACAATTAATATTTTTTTTTCAATTCTTAAAATCTGGCTTTATTTGTGTGAGAAAAGTTTTGTAATTGTGTTCATATATTTCCTGGGTTTGTCTTGGCAGGTATATGCCCAAATATTTTGTTTTGTCTACAGTTATTTTAAATGGAATTTTTCTTTCTATCTCTTGCTGCTGAGCTTTGTCATAATATGTAGAAATTCTGATGATTTGTGTGGGTTTGTTTCATATCCTTCAACTTTGCAAAATTGTTAATTTTTTCAAGTGGGTTTTTAGATGATTTTCTAGGATTCTCTAAGTATATCATGATGACTTTTCAATGTAAATTATCTCCTTGGTTACCTCTCCATGATATGTTATGTCTTTCTCTATTAGAATGTAAGCACTTTGAGGGTAGTGGATATCTTACTTTTTTGTTATTTTAAACCTAGCACTTAGTAGAGTGCATGGCACACAGTATGTGCTTACTATATGCTTTTTAATTCATTCATTCATAGTCACAAAAGTGGAATGGGTGATATATTAGCTGAAACTTCCCTTCCTCATGATGGCTGTGAATTAATACAGTAAAAATCAAGTTCTGTTGCTAATGTTCTGGGCTATCTTCTTTTCTGTGCTTCAGTGGACTAGCTTATTTTACTGCTGGGTTTTCTTTCATAATGTTCATTCCTATAGTATCATGAAACTCAACCAACACATTGCCTGTGGCAATGGAAAATTAGCAACTACTTCACTATTATCCTTTTTGATTATTCACCATTTCTCCCTTGGAACATACAGATTTGATTTAGATACAAGGAATTGGATTATGTTTGTGTGTTCCTGGGGAAACTGAGATCCCATAGCAGGAGATCTATGAAACTGTGTTTATCTCTTCACGAGAATGGATCTGCGAAGCTTGTTTGAATTAAATTAGGAGGAGAAATTGACATGTGAGAAACAGTTGCAGATTAGGCCAAAGTGAATTTTGTCTAGAGAAGAATTCTGAAGAAACCACTGTCATTATTGCTTATATATTACACCCAGGGAAGTATTGAGTACAAATACTCATAAATTTCACAAGAGGAATGTGATAGAAATTAGGGTAAAATGACTAGTTCTTTATGCAGGAAAAAATCATAGCTGTATAACCATCTTGTGCAGTATTAGTAAGCCAAGAAACATTCAGTCAAGTCCACAGATTGCAAATACCCTTGGGTTATTACAAATCTTTGCTTCCTCTACTGAGTTTCAGAGGTTTTATATATTACTGGGCCAACAGCTATATAACATAAAATATCCATGTCCTATGAACTGGTAGAATTTTGGTCCTAGTTGTTTAAAGCTCTTGTAGTTCCTTGACACTACAAAGGAACAATAGATACCAATTGAGGAGATTGTTGTTTTTCAATCACTTCAGTTGCATTTGACTCTTCATGATTCCATTTGGGGTTTTCTCAGAAAAGGTACTCTGTGTGTGTGTGTGTGTGTGTGTGTGTGTGTGTGTGTGTGGGTGTGATACTTCTGAAGAAAGACAGTATTTAAGGAAGACTGGAATAAAAGGATGAGGACCTTTAAGGTTTTATGAAAAAGTTGCCATGAAAGCAAATTGAATAAAAAATAGTTATATGTCCTAGACTTCATGTCTGCTTTGAAAATACAGTTCCTCTGTATTGATAAAAATGATTTTCAGAGGTTATATCCATATTGTTTCAAGTTTCTGGTGCTGGATAGTTTAGTGTTTACATCAACTGAGAAAAGAAAACTGCATTTTTCAAGGAAACAAAAATGCTAAAGGTCAATGGGGCCTTCATATCACAGATTTTAGACTTATAGATAGACTTAGAAACATTTACTCCAACATTTTCTATCTAGAGGTAAGGAAATCAGGAATCAGAGGTATGGTGAATTGTAAAAGATCACATAAGTAGTAGATAGTAGGTAGCAGTATTAAGACTTGAATCCAGATTCTCAAATGCCAAATGCAGCCTGCTTCACCATTGGCAGAAGTCAGGCTAAATAATATTTCATGGGATCTTTATCAAAAAAATCTTTGTTTTCTTCAAGATGATATCAATCTCTGACTTTTTGTGAACAACATAAGATTTGGTCTGTAGCAATCACTTGATGTTTAACTACTAATCTGTAGCATATTTAATAAGCTCATTAATTATTTTATATATTTTACTTGCAAATTAGCACTATAGCTATACACACACACACACACACACACACACACACACACATAGCCCTATAAAACTACCTTTTGTTCCTTCAATAACATTAAACAACTCTAATGAATTAACAAAAAACTTGATTTTTGGTTATTTATTTAATCTGTTATTTTTATCATGCCCAAGTCTCTACCATGAGTTTCTAATAGATAATTATTCACAGAAATCAATAAATTTTGAATTTATAAGAGATTGTCTAACATCATTTTATAGATGGGAAAATTAAACTTTTAGGAGTATGACTTTTTATTGGACTTCCAGCAACTACACAGGAGTTCTTGGACTACAACCCATATAGTAACCCTAGTGTCACAGTTCAATGATGCTGTATTCAGTTAATTGTCAATAAAAGTGAGCAGCTTTATTGTGAACTGTGAACACAAAATTCATATTTTCAGGCAGTACAGAAATGAAATCTTTTCTTCTGAAAGAGGTTTTCATCATAAAACTAGGAAAAATTTTATGATCCTAGGCATGCACATTTAGATTTAGAATTAGTAAGTCAATTGTATTAATGTCTCATGTTTGGTCATTGAAGTAGAGATGGATATAAGCAATTTAAATGAAGGTGAGACAAGTATGTGATGACAACAAAAAGAGATGTAGTAGCAATCTCCCTGGAAATACAATTGCAATGCACTCTCATAGTGATAATTGTGTAGAGTCAGGGCTTATGGTAATACTGTTGGAAGAGACTAGAGAGATATATGAATTTATAAAAGAGCATATGGGGAGTGGGTGGGAGTAATCTTAAAAGAGAAAGACAATGCTCCAATTGGGGATCAGGAGGTAGGAACAATGGTACCTTCTTCTAGGGCCTAAATATATGCTACCATTTGTTGAATATCAAGAGGTTTCTAGGATGGCTCTCTTAATCCTTCTTTCTCTTCTTCCCATCTTTCTGTATGTATTGTTCTATAGTGCAACAAGTAAGGGCAGCTCTGCCTTTGCCACATTTGTGACAGCTAATTCTTTGGGGGGAAAATACAGATAACCT
This sequence comes from Myrmecobius fasciatus, assembly GCA_023553655.1. Lineage (NCBI taxonomy): Eukaryota > Metazoa > Chordata > Mammalia > Dasyuromorphia > Myrmecobiidae > Myrmecobius > Myrmecobius fasciatus. The sequence continues at coordinate 2,583 of JAJPUD010035846.1, read as the reverse complement.
GTGTTCTTTTTTTTTTAGGAATGTAAAAAAGTTTATTCACTTTTTGTCAATTAATCAGCACAATTTTTTTACATTGACCTTTGCAAAAACTTTTATTTTCCCAAGCTTTTCCCCTCCTTCCCCCAACCTCCCACCCCTAGATGACAGGTAATCTAATACATGCTAAATAGGATAAATTATATGACAAATACAATACATGTATACATATCTATACAGTTATCTCACTGCACAAGAAACATCAGATCTAGAAAGAGAAGAAGAAAAAAAAACAATCTAAGAAGGAAAACAAAATGCATGGAAATATTCATAGAAAGCATTAAAACGCTGTGTTGTGGTTCACACTCAGTTCCCACAGGCCTCTCTCTGGATGTTTATGATTATCTTCATCGCTGAACAATAGGAACTGGTTTGAATCACATCATTGTTGAAGAAGACCATGTCCATCAAAATTGATCATCATATAGTCTTGTTGCTGTGTATAATGTTCTCCTGGTTCTGCTGATTTCACTCAGCATCAGTTCATTCAAGTCTCTCCAGGCCTCTCTGAAATCATCCTGTTGGTCGTTTCTTACAGAACAATAATATTCCATAACATTCATATACCATAATTTAATCAGCCATTCTCCAATTGATGGGCATCCTTTCAATTTCCAGTTTCTTGCCACTACAAAAAGGTCTGCCACAAACATTTTTGCACATGTGGGTCCCTTTCCCTCCTTTAAAATCTCTTTGGGATATAGGCCCAGTAGAAACACTGCTGGGTCAAATGGTATGCACAGTTTGATAACTTTTTGAGCATAAGTTCCAAATTGCTCTCCAGAATGGTTGGATCTGTTCACAGTTCAACCAACAATGTATCAGTGTCCCAGTTTTCCCACATCCCCTCCAACAGTTATCATTATTATTTCCTGTCATTTTAGCCAATCTGACAGGTGTGTAGTGGTATCTCAGAGTTGTCTTAATTTGCATTTCTCTGATCAATAGTGACTTGGAGCACCTTTTCATGTGACCAGAAATAGTTTCAATTTCTTTGTCTGAAAATTCTCTGTTCATATCTTTTGACCAGTTATCCATTGGAGAATGGCTTGAATTCTTATATATTTGAGTCAATTCTCTATATATTTTAGAAATGAGGCCTTTATCAGAACTTTTGGATGTAAAAATATTTTTCCAGTTTACTTCTACCCTTCTAATCTTGTTTGCATTCATTTTATTTGTACAAAAACTTTTTAATGTGATATAGTCAAACTTTTCTATTTTGTGATTAATGATGAACTCTAGTACTTCTTTGATCACAAATTCCTTCCCCCTCCACAGGTCTGAGAGGTAAACCATCCTACATTGTTCTAATTTGTTTATAATATCATTCTTTATGCCTAGATCATGAATCCATTTTGACCTTATCTTGGTATATGGTGTTAGGTGTGGGTTAATGCCTAATTTCTTCCATACTAGTTTCCAACGATCCCAGCAGTTTTTGCTAAATAGTGAGTTTTTATCCCAAAAACTGGGGTCTTTGGGTTTATCAAACACTAGATTACTATTGTCATTGAGTATTTTGTCCTGTGAACCTAACCTATTTCACTGATCCACTACTCTATTTCTTGTCCAGTACCAAATGGTTTTGGTGACCACTGCTTTATAATATAGTTTTAGATCTGGTACAGCTAGGCCACCCTCATTTGCATTTTTTTCATTAATTCCCTTGAAATTCTTGACCTTTTGTTTTTGCAGATGAATTTTGTTGTTATTTTTTCTAGTTCAGTTAAATAATCTCTTGGGAGTTTGATTGATATAGAACTAAGTAGATAGATTAATTTAGGTAGTATTGCCATCTTTATTATATTCGCTCGACCTATCCAAGAGCACTTGATGTTTTTCCAGTTGTTTAGATCTGACATTATTTGTGTGGAGAGTGTTTTGTAGTTTTGCTCATATAGATCCTGACTCTCCCTTGGCAGACATATTCCCAAATATTTTATGCTATCGATAGTCATTTTGAATGGAATTTCTCTTTGTATCTCTTGCTGTTGCATTTTGTTGGTGATGTATAAAAATGCTGATGATTTCATGTGGATTTATTTTGTATCCTGCAACTTTGCTAAAGTTGTGGATTAATTCTAATAGTTTTTTAGTTGATTCTCTAGGCTTCTCTAAGTAGACCATCATATCATCTGCAAAGAGTGATAATTTGGTTTCCTCTTGACCTACTCTAATTCCTTTAATCTCTTTTTCTTGTCTTATTGCCAAGGCTAGCATTTCTAATACAATATTGAATAGTAATGGTGATAGCGGGCAACCTTGTTTCACCCCTGATCTTATTGGGAATGGTTCCAGTTTATCACCATTACATATGATGCTAGCTGATGGTTTTAAATAGGTGATACTGACTATTTTAAGGAAAAGTCCATTAATTACTATACTCTCTAATGTTTTTAATAGGAATGGATGTTGGATTTTATCAAATGCTTTTTCTGCATCTATTGAGATTATCATATGTTTTTTGTTAATTTGGTTATTAATATAGTTAATTATATTAATAGTTTTCCTAATATTGAACCATCCCTGAATTCCTGGTATAAA
>JAJPUD010035845.1:0-10120 GCA_023553655.1 Myrmecobius fasciatus | reverse complement strand
GATATTGTGGATTTTTTTGCTTCAGAATCAGTCTAGAGGCTTCATATGTTGTTGGTTTGAGGGGAGGTTAGAGCAGGTTACAGAGACTCCTGTCTGATCTCCGCCACCATGGCTCCACCCCCGGAAGGAAGTCCAGCACTAAACATCTTGATACCCACTGAGGATACTACTATATTGAATGATAGTACATTAATTGATATTCAAAATGATTATAGGATCTTAAAGCTAGAAAGGATATTGAGAGTATTTAGAGTAACTCCACCAAAATACTTTATATAATCTTTTATAGGCAAAGAAACTGAGCCACAAAGGAGGTTGAGAGAATTGCTCACAGAGGTAGTAAGGAATGACTGAGTAATCAAGGGAAAAAGTTAAATGACATTCGGTGTATCTGTTTAAGAAGACAAGGAAATCTGTGGAGATGGAATAAATTTATGTCTAAAGAAGACCTGGAATTCCTAATTGAACACCAGATGGATAATTTTGATTATATTAAGTTAAAAATTTTCTGTACAAACAAAACAAATGCAGACAAGATTTGGAGGGAAGCATCAAATTGGGAAATCATCTTTACATTTAATGGTTCTGATAAAGGCCTCATTTCTAAAATATATAGAGAATTGTCTCATATATATAAGAATTCAAGCCACTCTTCAATAGATAAGTGGTCAAGGGATATGAACAGACAATTTTCAGATTATGAAATTAAAACCATCTCTAGTCATATGAAAAGTTGCTCCAAATCACTATTGATCAGAGAAATGCAAATTAAGACAACTCTGAGGTACCACTACACACCTGTCAGATTGGCTAAAATGACAGGAAAAGATAACGATGAATGTTGGAGGGGATGTGGGAAAACTGGGACACTAATACATTGTTGGTGGAACTGTGAATGGATCCAACCATTCTGCAGAGCAATTTGGAGCTATGCTCAAAAAGTTGTCAAACTGTGCATACCCTTTGACCCAGAAGTGTTTCTACTGGGCCTATATCCCAAAGAGATCTTAGAGGAGGGAAAGGGACCCACCTGTGCAAGAATGTTTGTGGCAGCCCTTTTTGTAGTGGCTAGAAACTGGAAACTGAATAGATGCCCATCAATTGCAGAGTGGCTGAATAAATTATGGTATATGAATGTTATGGAATATTATTGCTCTGTTAGAAACGACCAGCAGGACGATTTCAGAGAGGCCTGGAGGGACTTGCATGAACTGATGCTGAGTGAAACGAGCAGAACCAGGAGATCATCATACACAGCAACAACAGTATTACATGATGATCAATTCTGATGGACATGGCTCTCTGCAACAAAGAATTGTCTCAAACCAGTTCCAATTGTTCACTGAAGAAAACCATATACATACCCAGAGAGAGGGAAATGAAATATGGACCACAACGTAACATTTTCATGATCTCTATTGACACTTGCTTGCATTGTCTTGCCTTTCTCTGATTCTTTTTTTTCTTGTAGATAGGATTTTTCTTGCATAACTTCTCAAGCATTTCAACATTATTAACAGGTAGTGGACTTCCTGCCATCTAGGGGAGGGGAGGGGACTGGGGGTAAAATTTGTAATGGAAAGCTTTGTAAAAATCAATGTTGGGGAACTACCCATACATATGTTATACAAATAAAAAGCTTTAATTAATAAAAAAAATCTGAAAAAAAGAAGACAAGGAAATGCATGATATATTTTTGTAAGTGAAAATAGTTTTAAAAATAACTTGTTTTGGTGCTTATGAAATCTATAGTTAATTAAAAAAAAAAACTCCATCGTAGAGAAAGATTTATTTCTGGCCAGTGCCAAATAAATGAGGTACTACCATCCATAGTCTTTATCTTTGAATTCCATATACATATACTATATGTGTACAAATGCTATGTATATGTATATATACATATTCCACATATACATGCACTGTATAAATTGTAGATAGCATAATGTAATTAATAATCTTTCATAATTGGTACCAAATACTGATATTATAGGACACAATTCAGAAAAATACCAAAGAATTTTATACATGCAGGTTTGGTCAAGAGCCCCACCAAACAGGGCTGTTTTCCAGAGAACCACAAAGTAAGGAACACCAGAAGTTATGTAATTAAAAGAAAATAGTCTGTCTTAAATTTCAAGTTCTTCATTAAAGTCATTGCATGGAAGTTAAACTAAGGAAATTGAGAATTAGAAGAGTTAAGTGAATTACTCAATGTCACAAAGGTAGTAAATATCAAAATCAGAGTTTTAATTTAGGTCCTCTGACTCTGTCTAATTTGTTCTTTCCACAATGTGAGAATATGTTCCTAAAAGAAAAATCTTTGTCTCATTTTATTCCCCTATTCCATGTGGCATCATCCCCAAAATACTGTCATTGGAAACTCTACTCCTAAGGAACTACTCCTAGTGGTCTGCCACACACACACAGATACACAGAAAAACACATACACACACACACACAGAGTCAGAAAAAATGATGGCTCTGATAATAGCAATAGTAGCTAACACTGAAAAGAAAACACTTCACTACTTCCAAAAAGCCTTATTAAGTATACCACTAAATAGCCTGAGTACCTAGGGATTTGCCCTGTTAGCTTCTTAGAGTTAGTATAGACAGATTTCCTCTTTTGAGCTCTGACAGTATAATTTTCAGAGCCTGCCGACATTACCATCTGGATATTCTTTAGTTATCTCAAATCAACTCATTCATTAGCTTTCCCCCAAACTCCTTTCTCTTATTTCTGTGAAGGGTACCATCATCCTTTGAGTTAGGTGAGTTCACAACCTAGAAGTGAGCCATGATTCTTCAGTCTCAGTATTCCTAACAATCTGTCAATTTTCCCATCTTACAAATTCTGCTTCTACAATATCTTATGCATTAGTCACATTTTCTTTACATGCATGATCACCATAGTCATTCATGTCATCATTAGCTTGCCTGAAACATATCAGTAGTCTATTAATTCATTTCTCTGCCTCCATCTTCCCTTTTCTCCTCAGTTCATCCTCTCTACAACTGCCAGATGGGTACTCCTAAAACACAAGAGTGACCATGTCACTCTATATTCAAAAATCTTAAGTCTCCATATTCCCATTGGGATGAAATATAAACAAGTTCCTTTTTCCTTTTAATATACTTCACAATCTAACTCAATCCTAGGTTTCTAGGCTGATTACATAGACATTTTTTTCCTCATCATGAACTCTATGCTTCATTAGAATTAAATGGCTTCATATTTATTCATACAATTTTCTCTCTTCATTCTTTTATGTCATCTAACATGTCCAGATGGTTTTTCCTTTTCACTTTAACCTCTTGCAACTCCTAGCTCCTTTTGAAGTTCTGCTTAAATACCACTTCCTACAAGAGACCTTTCCTGGTTCTCCTAAGCTATTAGGGACTCTCACCTTTCAAAGTTACTCATCCGTGCATATGTTATCTCACTTCAACAGAATGAAAACTCTTTGTTAAAAGGGAGTCATATTTGTCTTTGTATTGCCAGTATCTATTATGATGTCTAACATATATTAAAATCATAATAAATCCCTGTTGAATGGAATTTAGTGGATGGAAGCAAGGTCGAGTTTTTTTTTTAAGATGAATTGGAAATAAAAAATACATCATAAGGAATGAAGGAACAAAGGAATGAATGAAGGAGAAAGGAAGGGAGGCAGAAAGGAATGAAGAAGGGAAGGAGGAAAGAAAGAAAGGATAGAAGGAAAGAAGGAGGAAGGAAAGGAGGAAAGGAGAGAGGGAGGGAGGATATTTCCTTTTTGAAAATGAGGTAACATTTGCTCCTCTCTTGTACTGTGGCTTTTCTCCCATTCCCCATGAACTTTAAAATATCTTCTAATAGTTTAGAAATCATATTCATGAATTCTTTCAATACCTAAGGATATGCAGTTCATCTGGATCAAATTAATTGAACTCATTGAGGTTCTTAATGTTCTTTATGTATTTTGGTTATCAGCTTATTAACCATTGTGTTCTTTCTAGTACAGAGCTAATTTTCCTTATAAGGAAAAAAAAACAGAAACAAACAAAAAAAGCTTCTTTACCTTACACCTACTTTCTCTTACTCTATCAATACTAAACAATGAGTCTACTTCATACTTGCTTCTCCTTTTAAATTTCAATATAGAAAAAATCCAAAACAAAATCCTTCTTTTATTATGCTTGTATGCTTGGCTATTTTCAAATTTAGTACTCTCCCTTCCTCCTTCCCTCCCTCACTTCCTTTCCTTCCTTTCCTTTCTTCCTTCCCTTTCCTTTCCTTCCTTCCTCCCTCCCTTCCTCTCTTCCTTTCTTCCCTCATTCTAGTTTTGTTTCAGGATTTTCAAATATTTGTGATTATTCTATAAGGTATGTATGCATACTTAGAATAGAGACCTGCTGTTATTTCATTAGAAGAGAGAACACACAGATGGGGAAACTCCTATAAGTAGTGGTATGCTGGTAAATTTTTAATAAGGCTCTCTGAAAAAAAGCATAACACTTTTAAGCTTAATCTGACAGTTTCTTATCACTTTATTAAATTAATAATAATAACAAATCAAGCCCTGAATTGTAGCATTTGTGAATTTCTGACATGAATGGTCATATTAAAAATGTAACAATCAGATATAGATGGTATGAGCTGGCTCTGGTATGCCCTTAATACCTTCTCTACAATTTGTAGTTGTAGAGAATTTCCTAGAGCACTAAAACATCAATTGCCTAGGACCATGTAACTAGGACTTGCTGGTATCTGGATCTGAGCTCAGACCTCTATCCTCTTGCTGCCTCTTTGTATGAATAGCCTGCTGTTACAATTAAGTACATGGCTCACAAATGGAAAACTGGAAACAATGATTGCCAGTACTATCCACAACTCAGACCATCTTTTTGGTATTTGAAATATAAATCATGTGGGATTTCTTCAGTATGATCTGCATACCATTTTATTTTTCAGAAATTTTCATCAGGATGGAAAAGCTGGGATTGTCTGATGAGGAAATAGAACCAGTGGTCCTTAGGAAAAGCTCAATAGTTTGCCAGATTATGCCAGAAATAATGAAGTAATCTGGATGACATTTGACATCTTGGAATAGTTGTTAGATATTATTCACTTGTAAAACTGAGGCTCCAGAGGGGCTCTGCCTTGATGTCAAGAGACACTGCTTCTAATTATTTCACACAAATGGCAAGACCTTGCAGCCTGATCACAAACAGGCTTTCAGACCTCTCCTCCTGATTTGGCTGTGACCTCTATCATGTCAGTGTCTCAGTTTCTTTGACTGACAAAGAGAACATTGTATGTGCATATATACATTTCCAAGAGAAGCAGAGAAAAGCCAGCTTCGATGATAACAAGAGTGCTTTGGAGGTGGAGGGTGGGTGGATTGTGCTGCTTACTGCTATTTTGTTCTGACTGGCAAACAAACTCAACAGCACCTACTGTGTACAGAGAACTTTTCTAGGTGATGGGGAGATACAAGCTTAGATAAAACACAGTCTCTACCCTAGAGGATCTTGCAAACAGGGTGGTATAACTTTGAAAAATGAACATAACGCAGAAGGATATATGTGGCAAACTCACAAAGGTACAAAGTTCTATGAAATACAATATGGAAAAGGGCATTTTTCAACTGTTGAGTGGGAGGGAAGATCAGGAAAGGCTTCACTGAAGAGGCACTATTTAAATTGGCTTTCAACGATGAGTGGGAGTTCAATAAGTAGGGAAGAACAAGTTAGTTCAGGCAAAGTACACTATGGCATGGAAAAATGAAAGTATAGGACAGGAATCCAAGTATATTGGACCATATGGTATAGATAGGAGAGGTGTATGAAATAAAGTAATAATAATAATTGTATTTATATAGCAGTTTGTTTTATAAAGAGCTTTAAATACAGTGTTGCATTAATTTCTTACAACAACTTTATGATGTAATTTTTCTTTACTGCTCAGTTAAATGATTTGCTACTAAATGTCTGGGGTCACATTTGAACTCAGATCTTTTTAACTCCAAGTCTATGCTCTATTCACTATGTCACTTAGCTACTTGCGATGCCAGAATAGTGGCAGATTGTGGTGATGTTTGAATGTCATTCTAAATTAGAAGCCATTGAATTGTTTAGAATGGAAATATTCTCAGTGAAAACAAGAAAGTTTTGAGGAAGGGAATGTATAATTTTTAATTTTCATGCATATAATCTTTATAAAATAAGAGAATAATAAATAACAGCTCTTGAATTGAATTATTAAAAGGGGAAAAACAAGAGACACTAAAAAGAGACACTTTGAACTCTAAATGCTTTTGGAACTTCTGTTAACTTATTAGAAGGAAAGGTAAAAGAATCAGAGCAAAAACACTGTTAACGCCAAAGTTTGTAATATGGAAGATTGGGTGAATGAGGGCCCTTGACAGAAATAAAAACAATACCTTCCTCTTTTCTAAAGCCTATCTCTTCTCTAAAGAGCATGGGGAGAAGAACACTGGGTGTTCATCTGGTTCCTAGACCTTAATTCCCCTGATTCATATCTCATTTTATGATTTTATATCTTTAAATATTCACTAGTAGTTGACATTGTTAGTATGAATACTATCTACTTCACTACCTCAATATCTTGGAAGGTCCTGACTTCTGACTGAATTAATCTGAAATATGAATTAGAAGCAAATAATACCTAAACATTAGTATTGAATTGGTCAAAAGAATTAAACTAATTGTTAATCAACTAGTTAATTATTAACCAAGTGGAGAAGGAGTAGAGTTCTTTAAAGCTATTGGATGAAATGAAATGACTACACAGGAAATGCAGTGGAATTGACTGAAGAGATTCAATTGTGTCTTAAGTGACAGTTGCATAGAATTTTACTTCAAAAGTGAGGTGTGGAATATTGGCTTACAAAATATTTTTCTCAAGATCACTTGATGTGTAGATGAATTTACATCTGATCATAGGTTTATAAATTTAGCCTAAAAAAAGGGCAGTATACTTTAGACACAAAACCTGGAGCATGTACTGTGCTGCTCACTCCCCAGGGCTTGAAAGTTTGATGATCTAGGAGAGTCAATGTGATACCTGCCTTGGTCCCAAAAGGAAAGATTAAAGATGCCTTGGATCAATATATACTTCCTTAGCCATGCCATTCATTTTCTTTGTCCATTTTCTGAGTTTCTCTTTATCCATTTCCTACTTCCTAAATGTTAATATTTTGCTATAGTCTTTGAGCAAATGATGAGTATATTCAGGCTTTCATGAAAAGATCTTACCCCATGTTTTCTGGCTTACAAGTTCAATTAACTCCTTGAACTCTAAATGCTTTTGGTGCTTTTGTTTTTCCCAATTAAGTCCCCAATATTTTATTCCATTTGCTGTCCTGATTTCTCTGCTGGCATGGCTTAGCAGTGGCAGGGCACAGTGAGTATTGACCCATCTTACTAATAATGATCATTTTCCCTCTTTTAAAGGAGAAAAGGCTGAGGGCAAGGAGAAAGTTATTTATCTGGGGACATAATAAACAATTCCCTTTTTCTAGTTTGAATAATTTCCAAAGCATTTTGATATTCAGTTGGTTGTCACAACAATCAAGTAGGCAGGGAATTTTATTCAACATATAGAGTGTTCCAAAATTTTTGTTGTAGTTTTTTTTTTTTCTATCATGATTTAGTTTATTTTTGTAAGAATATAATATATATATATATATATTATTTTTCAATTACACATAAGCCAGGGTTTAATTTAGACTACAGATTTGTAAACCAATTCAAAAGATCCAAATCTATAAAGGATCTTAATTTATTCATTTTATAGATGAGGGAATTGAGGACTAGAGAAGTTAAAGGAACAAGTACAACATATAGTAAGCAATATAGGCAGGATTTGAACATAGAGTTAGTGTCTTTGCTCCTATACCATGAGACATGTTCCTATATCTATAAGAGCCATTTCCAAAGTTATGCAAGCTTTCTGTATGTGTAACTTGTAAGGCCCTGAATATCATATAAGTTATGTTGGTGTAGTTTTAAGCTATGGAAGTTTGTATAAATAAGGCAACTAAGTCTCAGAGAGGCTAAATGACCAACTCAGTCTAAAGGAGTTAGCGTTAGAACAAGAACCTAGATCTTTTGACCTCTGATTCAATACCTCTCACACTGTATTAAGGGACTTCCCTTATAGCAGGCTTCTGGAGACAGCTAAATTCAATATTATCTCCCTTAACTCATCAGACTAGGTTCATACTACATAGCTGAATTAATTTTAAAAACTCTATTAATGATATTCCATCTTCATAATGATGAATAATGCAGCTTTATGGCTGCTTAGGGATATAAACTGGATTTTATTTAATATAGGGAACTCCCAGAGGAAGAAAATCCTTCCATAAATGCAAGTAAGTATCTTTTTTGCAACGTAAAATCTTAGAATTCTAGAGAATGAAGAGGTTCATCTCAGAAATAGGACTTAAACTCAGGTCTTATCTCTCAGACCAGCTCTTAGTCCACTATGTAATATTATCTTTTATGGATAGGCATATAAATCAATATAATAATATATTTTATTATTATTAATTAATAGAATATAAGCTTGGCTGGATTATTAGAAGTAATGCACCATAGCATTATAAACCTGTTCTCAGTCAAGTAAGGGTACCAAAAAATCCATGCAGTCTGATTTACTGGTCATGGTTTTATGGTTTGGCTGGGGATAGGGAGAGGAGAGGGATGCATATCTGCCACACTGAGAGGTATTTTATACCTTGAGTCAGGAAGTCTGAGCCGGAGAAAGATTCAAAACCTGCCCCAAACATTTGACCCTAGCTAAGTCACCCAACTTTTCTCTGTCCTGGTTACCTCATCTGTAAAAAAGGACCTACCTAAAAAAAAGATAAACAAATAAATAATTTTTTAAAGAAAGATCTACCTAACAGGGCAGTTTTAAGGATTAAATGAGATATTAATATGTAATGTACTTTGTAGACCTTACAATGCTATAAAGAAGTTAGCTTTCATTATTATTTCACAAGGGAATGATGCAGGATCCAATGGTTCTGAGTGGACCCAGAATTCAGCATAAAAAGAAAGCATTAGACATGTAGTATGTGTCTGCTATAGAGAGAGTTAATAAAGTCAATACAAGTTTGGAGCCTTTTGAGCTGAGTCAGAGGCCAATGATATACTTGCTACTTTCTACTCTTGTGAATTCAGCAAAAATTCATTTTCCTTTGCATTCCCCAGCTGGGTTGATGTGTTACAGACCTGTATAGCCAGTGGTAAAGCTGCACTGCTTCCAAGTTTGCACCTGGCCTGAGTATGGGTTGGTTTGAAGAATTCTGTACCATAGAGAACCCTATTTCAGAACTCTGCACATTGTTAGAAATCCCTGAATCCATATTAGGTTTAGATCTGGAATCAGATGTTTCTGCAAAGAGGTACCAGATAGGATGAAAATATCATATGGTCCCTCTTCTGTCCATTTAGTTAATCCCAGGACCATATCTATATAGCCCCTTGTATCAAAGAATTCAATACCAATCAAGCTCAGTGCATCAGGTGAGAGATGGAAAAAGGAAGGGGAGAAGTTTTTATATATTTCAGCTCAAAAATGCAATTTCACAATAATTTATTAAGCATCCATTATGTGTAAGACATTATGCTTGTAACTGGAGTTACAAAGGCAAAATGAAAATAGTTGCTTTAAAGAAGTTTACACTTTTTTGGGGGAGGTCGAGGAAGGAATACATAACAAAACAAAAAAGCCCAGGCAATTTAGGAGAATCAATAATGGTTTCTTTGAAAAAGATGGGATTTTAGTTAAATCTTGAAGAAATCTAAGAATTCTCAGAGGCAGCAATGGTAAGAGAAATGGATTTTAGATGCTTGTTAAAGTACAGAAGTAGGAGAGAAAATTCCAAGTTTTGGAAGAAGCATGTGGGTCAACTTGACTAGAATAGAGGATTTTTGAAAGGATGTGATGTAAAATAAGTCTTCAAAGATAGTCTTGACTTCCTTCAGGGGGTGGAGCCATGGTGGCGGAGATCAGACAGGATTCTCTGTAACCTCCTCTAACCTCCCCTCAAACCAACAAAATATGAAGCCTCTAGACTGATTCTGAAGCAAAAAAATCCACAATATC
>JAJPUD010035844.1:0-10120 GCA_023553655.1 Myrmecobius fasciatus | reverse complement strand
AATGAGCAGAACCAGGAGATCATTATACACAGCAACAACAATACTCTGTGATGATCAATTCTGATGGACATGGCTCTCTTCAACAATGAAATGTTTCAAACCACTTCCAATTGTTCACTGAAAAAAGCCATATACACCGACAGAGAGGGATGTGAAATGTGGACCACAACATAACATTTTCATGCTTTCCATTGATGTTTGCCTGCATTGTGTTTCCTTTTATCTTATTTTTCTTTCTTGTAGATACGATTTTTCTTGCACAACAATGATATGTTTGGAAATATGTATACATATATTTAATTTCACAAGTATTTTATCATAATTAACATGTAGTAGATATCCTGCCATCTAGGGGAGGGGTGGGGAGTAGTGGGGGAATTTGTAACAGAAAGCTTTGTAAGGGTTAATGTTGAAGAATTACCCATACATATGCTTTGCAAATAAAAAAAAAGTGGGCTCAAACTTAAAGAGCATGTGCATCAAAGGAATACCTCAGAACTTTTAAGAGTTAGAGGTTTATTAAAGCCCTTTCAGGAGCTGATCATAAAGTTCATCCTAACTTAAAGTACACATTTTTAATGAACTTCTTGAAGAATCATGAACCCACTTTTCTTTATCATACAGAGTTAGTAATTAACTCTCAATAGAGACACTATCATCAGCTATAAGAAGCTTGCAGAATGTGAGTGGGGTATTAGTGTAACCAGTTGTCAATAAGGTGAAACGAATTATTAATCTCAATAAGTTCTAGAAAATAGTGACAGAAAAAAAGAGTTGAAGATAAAAACAAGTTTATCTATTTATATGGCAGATATTCTAGAGATTTTACTGGAAGTGGAATGGGACTGTGAGGAAGCAGAGTGTAAAAGCATGATAAGGGAGTAAACCCTTATATACAGAAGCAATATTGACAGTAAGGAGCTGGCAGATACAGGAAAAGTTTCTGGAGTCCTGACAAAGGCCTTGGGCTGAAGATAGAAGTTGACATTCAGGTGACCTAGATATAGAACTGATGAAATTCAAGAAAATATATCTAATTTACTATTATTACCTTATAATGAAAATATTTTCAGGCTAGAGGCCATAGTAATTTATTCAATCCTTCACTTATCTTCAGCAAACACTCCAAGTTTCTGTGACATACACTCAGAAATAGTGGGTTTTTCATCACTAGAGATCACTGGAGTAAGATTGCTCTTGGGATACTGGATAGAAGTTTTTTGTTTAAGTGTATCTTAGAAGAATTACCCCATTTAGAAATCTTACAATTCTGAAATTCTCTCTTTGTAGTACTTAATATGTTGAAGTAATATCCTTCAATTCTGAAGAAAATATTTATAAATCTGGAATAAATCTTTTTAAGAAGAAAAATATTGAATGACTATACATGACAGAAGTATTTACTTAAGTCCTATAATATACTATATGAAGATATAAAAATATTTCTGGAATCTGCAGTGCATTATATTAACACAAAATAACAAATGGCAAATTTGTGCATATTATGTATAGAAAACATTCAATTTATTATGAATATGATTCTTTTTATGGGTATGGCTTAGTCATGCATATTTTGGAATAATGTGAAGTCCATAAATGTTTCATTAGGAATTCTAATCGGAATACATGTATTTGAGAAGTATAAAACATGTCAAAATAATTTTAAAACTATTTGCAAAGCAATGACGTTTATTCCATTGATTTGTTTGTGTTTGTTGTTTATTCTTCATTTTTGAAGAGGACCATAACTTCATGGAGGTGATACCATGACATGCAAGTGAATTGATTTAAGTGAAGGAGGACTGTGCAAGGTCACCTGCTTCATTTTTCCCCTCCACAGCCATCGGGGTAGAGTGCCAAGATATAGATCAAGATTACTGGAGCTAACTCTGCATGAAATCAGAGACCTTGGCCTTTTTTAAGCTAAGGTTTCAACAGATCTCAATTTGACCAAAGCCACATCCATTTGGTGATTAAGGCTAAGTAGCAACTGAGGAAAAGAGGCAGCTGAAGAAAACTATGGGAACCAGGAAATGGAGAAGAGGGAGAGTTGCATTCATAGGAGACAGACAGAATAGGAAAAATATTACAAATGTCATGATCTCTATTGTATAAGATGAGAGCTCAATTTCCATAGCTAAATGATTGCCAGTATCACTCAATTTCATGTTTGCAATATCCCTCATATATGTCCCATTCTCTCCTCTGACCCTGCTGTGATCTTGTTATAGATCTTCAAATTTTAGGTTTCTGTAAGGGCAGTGTTTCATATATATCTGGAAATAAAATAGGGCCTGTATTTTAGATTATTAATTTCCATGAAAGCAAGGGCTAAATCTTTCTGTTAATCCTCTGAGCAACAAGTTTCATCTGTAACACAGGAGCAGTTTCCCCCCTTACTCTTCCTTTTCTAAAAATCTTACCTTTAATACTGATAAATAATATGAAAAATAAGAATATAATGATAAATTATATATGAATTATGTGAAATAACATTATTTAAATAATAATGTCATTGAACTGGTTAAGAAAGGTATATCTTTCATCTGAGGGATTATTTTAATTTCAAGGCACTATGTACATGATTTAATTTCTGGAAGTCTACATGAATATTCTATTTCACGTACCCTGGATCTGCAAGTCAGTGTGTCGACATGAAAATTAAAGAATAAGTTTTTGTAACTTGGAAAATTAAAAAAAAAAAAGGTCATTTGGAATTTGGAAGTTAATGCTAAATAACTTGACATTTTTATTGGTAGTTTGATTATATTTTTTAAAGGAAAAGATATCTATTGCCATATAAAATTATTAGAGAAGTATTGTAGGCCAAAGGCTATGATAACGTCTCCAGTCCTGGATTTATCACTTGAATCTGTGGATTTAGGGATTTTGAACTGGGAATTTAAGTCTAATATGTGAAATTTTTAGAGAAATACTCCACAAGATCAACACTACCTTGAACAAAGTGGGGCTTGAGCCAAATCCCCTTCACACATGATCTTTAGTTTGAACTCACTATTAAATACAGAAAACTCTCATGAAAACATGAATTCTTCTGGCCTAAAAGTAATCTGTACCTGTGTAAAGTAAAATCCCACCATGGACCATTGAAGCCTTGGGATTTTGAACACTCTATTGTTGGGAGAAAGGGAGCATGTAGAGCAGTTAGCTATTACTGCTCATCAGGGAATCTTGATATATTAAACTTCTCACTATATGTAATCTAATGTATAAGCCCACAAATGAAAAATTGGCAATGTGTTACTTATTACTTAGACCACAATAAGAGTCCAAATACAGTAATTCACACTATTTTCATCATGTTTTGCACTCAAATGATAATCTTGATTGTTAATCTCTTCAATTACACAATAGAAAGAAATTACATGTTATTTTTTTCTTCTACTTTTCTAAGGTTCATGCATTATAGTTAAAAAAAAAAGGAAATAGATAGCCCTTACAAAATTATCTTTCACTAACTTGAAACTTCTTTTGATATTGATACATAGGTTACAATCCTAATACATGTTTAAGCTTTTTAGATGTTTGTAATCACATAGAAGTAAAAGTCTTAAGTTATTGTCTTCTAGATCATTTTGTTTTGTTATAATTTATACCAAACATAGAAATTAGTTTAAAGCATAAGGGTGAAAAGGAACTATTCATAATAAAATAGGTCTCAATAAATGAATGAGTCATTTCTATTTTTTTGAAAGCATAAGTTATTCATATATATTTCAAGGGTTTCTGTAGAAAATAATGTTTTAAACATAACTATTATTTTGCCACACTCCTTATTTTCTTATTTAAAATAATGATCCAAAATAATACATACAAATAGTATAAGCAGCAAAACCATCTGAATGAAAATACTGAAATTAAAACTCAAATTCAAAAAGAAAGAAAGCCAAGATAGATACAAGTTGCTTGGCATAAAAAAGTCAGACATTTGATACAATTTAGATAGCAGTGTAAATTCTAGGATCATGTACAATGCTAAGATAATTAATTTATCAAAGCTAACTATAGCTAGAGGAGCAAATCACCTAAGCAGGATGAAAAAGTAATCATAAATGGATAAACTTATGAAGAGGGATTCAATCAAAATGTGCTAGTCATTTTTAAGATCTATAATGCACTATTAAAGAAAACTGTTTCAGTGTTTACATTTTATGAATATCTGAGATTAGAAAGGAAGCCAAAAAAACTGCATTAGCTTATGCACATAAACATCAGTGTTGCTTCAAGTATATAACTACTTTTAAACTCCAATATATTTACTAAATATCATTTTTTATTCATCAGTAATAACAATGATTATAAAAAGTGATTAAAAATTGCATTTTTTAAAATAAGTCAAAAATGTTAAAATAGCATAACTGAGAAAAATAGAGAATAGAAAAATTTAGGCCACCAGAAGTCAAACTTTTTTTTTCAAATTAAATATAAAGTTCTTAATTTGTTTTTCAGAATATCATATTATCTCTTGCCAACTTGCTTGTGATAGTTTAGAGATATAAAACATTTTCCTAGAGAATTTAAAAATCCCAAGTAATATAATGCTAATAAGTATATCTTTTAACTCATGGATACTAGGAAACTTTGGGCCGTATTTGTGAAATCTTTGATATATTAGATTATGATAAAATTGCATTCATTTCAGTTCAGTGATTCTGGAAAGATCTATATAATAACGTCCTGATTAGCCATGTAAATGAGCCAAGACAAATAGAGCTGGCTAGATTTTTCTGTATGACCCAATTTAACTATACTGGTGTCTTTATCTCAATCCAATACACTAAGCATTTAGTCTCTGACCTTTTTAAATGTTCTCTGATAAAAATTACTATTCCAAAGAGCTATGATGTTAATAATTAACATTTTGCAATGTATTTTATATGAAGACATGCTAAAATAATAATAATAATAATACCACACATCTAATAAGTAATTGCAACTTATAAAATGCTTTCCACACATCAACTCCATAAGGCAGGCCATGTAAATATTTATCCTCATATATAAAAAGTTTTTTAAAATCTGTACTATAGCAATTTTAGTCATGAAATCTCAATATTATCAGCTATCACAAGTCTGACTAGGCAGAAGTTAAAATAATTATAACAAGTAATTGATCACAGACTAATATTACCTGAATTAGCCTCTTAGTGTGGGGTGAATTTTGAGTGATTGACCTCTATAATTGACCCTGAAAATAAGAGTTAAAAAGTTAAATTTTATTGAAATCAATTAGTATTTTCCCAAATTATTGCTTTACATTCTATTCATATTTTAAGCTAAGTAATTATATATAGATAGCACAAAAAGTATGAATGGTTTGAGTTGCAAAAGTTTGTTTTTTTAAATTTTAATCTATTGTTAAGGATCAGAAAATGATTATTATAACCTTCCACAAGAGGTTATATGACTCATAATGAATTTGAAGTTCTATATTTGAAATAATGTGTCTGTGTTAAACTTACCTCTCCTCATAACATTTCCATGTGAAGCAAAGTGTCTTCATAAAGCTGATTTGGGATACTATCACCCATTGCCATAGTTCCTAGGAATGGGGGAGTAATTGTCTTTCCAGTTCCATCTCTCTCACCTCCCTCTCTCCTTCTTGTTTCCAAATATATTAGACAAATAGGGCAAAAAAAGACAATATCGAAGTCACCAATAATAACTGCTCTACAGTTTGGGATAAGTGGGTTACTAGGTGGCACAATAGATAAAGCATTGTGCCTGGAAGCAGGTAGATTTTTACTGAGTTCAAATATGAATTCAGATGTTTTCTAATTGTGTGACCGTGGGCAACTCACAACCCTGTTTTTCCTCATCTGTAAAAAGAGGTGGAAAAGAAAATGGCAACCCACTCAAGTATCTTTGCCAAGAAACCCACCAAAAAGATTAATTTGAATATTTTCTTGATTGAATATGTCTGAAAAATTACTGAACAAAAGCAATATGGCCTGGGATAAGGCCTACCCCAAAGACTTTGAAGGAATACAGGTCAGGGATGGAAGTTCTGGGAAACTAAGGGATGAGAAGGTTTATATTTTCAGAGAGACATTTTCAAGTATGAGCTCTCTTAAATAAAAAGCAAACATGAGTTAGAAAATAAACAGCTTGAATTTAGACTGAAGAATTGAAGCCACAGTAAGAATCAGCAGTGGAATAGGGATTTAACATTTCCTTCCCTCTACCCTTTATCCTTGAGGATAAGGAATCCAACACTAAAGTAGATAGAATTGTTAATAGAGAGGGAAGAAAGTTAAAGTGTCACATTATTAGAATTCAGTCTTGTTAATTTCTCCTCTCTTTTTATAAATTTAACTCTGTCCTACCCATAAAAGAACACAGGACAGTTAAAACTGATTAAAGGTCCATTTAAAAGGCATGATGAATTAATTAAAACAAAGAAATACCTAATAGTAGCACCCAAACCAAAACAAACAAATAATAATATTTTTCTTGACGCATAATTCTAAGGTGAATTAATACTAACACTTGACTCTTTCAAATGAGCATACTGTAGTTTCCCCATTTATAACATTTTTTATGCTTGTTTTCAAGTTCTAAGAAAGCACCTTCCTCGTGCAAATGCAACATTTTCTCATAGAATGCTGATTTGTTTAGGGAAGACCTCCAGTCTGAAGCCTGTCTTAGAGATAATTTACTGCACAAGTCAATTAAATGTTCTGTGGTTCAATTTCTATATTTCTTAACCTATGGCCATTTGAATAGAAGACAATAGGAATGGATGAATACCTAAGGTCTGAGCAGTTTCCTAACTTCTTCCTTAACCTCTCTTCCCACCGGCAAACTTGATGGTTGATTTGACTTTGGGAAAATTAGAAATGGTAGTTCATTTCATAAGTTTGAATTTATGTGGAAAAGAAAAAAAAAAGACATAGCAGCTAAGGAGAAAGAAGAAGGTACTATTATGTGGTCTAAGGCAGTGTCAAAATTCATGCATAATATAGACCTTGCACTGCTGCAATATGTTTGAATTAAGCAGTGAAGCAAATGGCCATCATTTTCTTTCTATTCTATATGGGCTAATGTCTCTGAGAGTATTTGAAAGAATTATCCTTGTTGCATAAAAACTTGTTTACATCTCTGTGTTTAGATATATATATTTTGTTAACTTGGCAAATTAGATCATGTTGTTAGTCAATGAATTGCTGAAATAATGTGTACTATTCCTTGACTTTGATGCTATTTGAGGTTACTGTAGAAAAACTAAGGAAGATAAAGAAATTTAGATAACTATGTTTACCAGAGATTTCTGACTAAAAACTATATTCATGACGTTTTCTTTAGAGATACAAGTGAGACATATTAGCCAAAAGGCTAACTGTTTTTCAGTTAAATGATTGCATTATGCCACAGGTTTTTTTTTGTTTGTTTTGTTTTGTTTTGTTTTGTTTTTGTTTGTTTGTTTTTTTTCCCTAGCACATGCAGAATCAAATACTCTAGGCTTGGGGGAAGGAGTGAGAAGGGGAGAGAGGAAGGAAGGCAAATCCTCTAGGAATTTCTACTGAAAAAGAGTATATATAAATAATAGTGATTGAATTGGATCATGATAGGAGCCAAAACAGAACTATATCTTGGTCTTCTGACAAAATGAAAGAATAAAATCAAGTGAAAATACAAGGGCATAGACTCTTTGGATGAGGTGAGGAAATATGTGCTATTATAACAATGTTCTGTTTCCTAAATGAACAGGCTTCTCAATGTGAGTTGAATACAATTCACCCATACATCTAAGTTCTAAAAGATAGGGAGTAAGTAGGGAGGGAAAGATAAGAAGTGCCCTAAAGCAAAAAATTCAAAATCACCATGCTAGCTGTGATTCTTGAACAGAGAATGGTTATATTGGCAACAATAAAAGACCTACTACTACTTTCAGGGTTAAAGTGGGTAATTGATTAGAAAATTATAAGTTTTTTTTTTTTTTTATTTTGGAAAGGGAAGTAATTCATTATGAAAGAGAAAGCATGCAAAGCAAGGAAGTGGAAAAAGGTACAATATGAGTTTTTACCAAGATAATTAAGCCTAGTGATAGATAAACATATGTTTAGCCATCTTAGAAAAATGTATTAGTAGAGACACATTTTGATGTTGCTGTTTCAAAAGATATTCTATATTATGCAACCACATCTGCCATGACTTAATAGTCTGAGATTATATATTATATATTTGGAGCTAAAAGGAACTTTAGAAGTCATCTAGTGAAAATCGCCCATTATAGAGATGTAAAAATTGAGGCTTCATCATATCAGTGATTTCCTTAAGTTCACACAAAATCAAGAGAATGCAATAGGAAGAGGGAGATGGAAAGAGAAAGAAAGAAAAGAGGAGGCGAGATGGTGAGAGAGATAATTTTTTCACATATTATAGTACATATTGTTTCTATTCCTGGGCAATGCTCCAAAAATTAGATCAATGCATTTGTTTTCAACTAATGTAAATTAACTTTGAGCAATATATTGAAACAGTCTACAAACTAATACTTATTAGCTTAAGCCAACATTTTTGTAATGATCATAAATATCTTTATAGAAAACCAATGGAATTTTATTAGATCTATATAAAGCGTTTGAAAAAATGAGGAAAATATAACCAGTTAAGTTGTAAAAGTTGATTTATGCTGGCACTAACATGAAAAATACCATAAACTAAAATTCATAGAATGCTCAGATTTGAACATTTAGAATAACTCATTATATAGTTGGTTATTATTAAATATTCATGTGGTGCTAGGTATAAAAGTAACAGTTTCAATTTTCTTGTGTCAAGTTAAAAGTCAAATGTATCAATTTCTAAAGCTTCTTTTAACTATAGCCATGATGTCAGGATTTTACTTTGAAGTTTTTTTTTATATATCTATTTTTAAAAATATAATGTTTTAGTAGAAGAAACAAAAAGCATAACATAGGCTCAAGCCCTTGAATAACTCTTAGTTATATGGTATTTTTGATTAAGACATACATTTATGTCATTTGTCAAATTCAAATAGAAATAGATACCATTAAATGTTAGATAAGGATCCCTGCAGGCCATGTTAATTTAAATTTAAAATATAATATTGATATTTTGCAATTTTTAAAAATTGTGTTTCATATTTCCCAATTATATTTCAAATTATATTTGACCCAACTAAGGATTAGCTTGATCATATTTGTCACTTATGATCTTGACTAATTTCTTGATTTTGCAAATGAAAACATAAATACACTGAAAAGATAAGTAGCTTCTTTCTGTCATCCTTATAGTAAATGGAAGAACCTAGGACTTCTTTATACTGTACCAGAATATAACAACTTTATAATGTATCTGATTAAATTGTTAAGGTCAAGTGATATAGCATAATATAACACACCATGACATAAAATAATGTAAAATTATCATGTTATATATTATATAATATCAAATATAGCATATCATTACTATTCTACTTAGCATCTATATGAACTTAGTCAAATTACTTTTCCTTTCTTATCATTCTGATCTCTAAAATGTGGATGATTAATAATTCTTTTCATCTCACAATGTTTGTGAGAATCTAATAGAAAAAGTTCTCTTTTAATTAAAAAAATAATATAAACTTTCATATTCTTGCTTACATAATTTCAAATACAAACTCTATAAAGAAACAGACTACTAACATTTTTCTAGTTAATTATTAGCTTTGAAAACTTGGTTGCATTCATTTATTGGTTCAACAACTTGCATTTTAAAAAATCAGAATTATCTATATTAAATTCTGTGATTATTTCTATTCTTTATTTATGAACTCTTCTATCTATAAATCTATAATTAATCGCATATTTTTGTAATTTATTTATGAGTCTATTTTATATCTATATATCTGTGTAACATATATGCTATAGATAAACATATATGTAAACAAATATATTTTCCAGTTACACGTAAAACAAATTTTTTTAAACTATAGTTTCCAGATTCTCTCTCTTCTTCCCTCTCTACCTCACTCTCACATTGAGAAAGCACCTGTGAAGTTATGCAAAGTGTTTTCATAAAATTCATGTTGCAAAAGAAAAAAAAAACTTTAAGAAAAATAATCTTTTAAAATTATATGCAGGGGGTAGCT
>JAJPUD010035842.1:0-10121 GCA_023553655.1 Myrmecobius fasciatus | reverse complement strand
ACCACTTAGTGTTTTCTCACCCTTGAAATCACTTGGATTCTGATTTAATTGAATACCGGACTGATTCACAAAAGAGGAAATACTCTCTACCAATGCAGATCAGCATCTTTTTAGCAGCAGCTTGATGGCAAAGCAGATGGAGTGCTGGATAGAGATATGAGTTCAAACCTAGCTTCAGAGACATATTATCTCTGTGACCCTGGCAAGCCACTTAAACCTATTTGGCTCAGTTTCCTCATTTGTAAAAATGAATTGGAGAGGTAAATAATAAACTACTCTAGTACCTTTGCTAAGAAAACTCCAAATGGGTTTATAAAGAGTAAAACACAACAGAAATGAATGAAAAATAAAATATACTTTGCAGTCTAGTCAATAGAATATCTTTAAAAACCACTAACCACTAATTCCTCATTATTCCTGAAGGAGTTATGAAAAAGAAAGGTTTAGAGAGAATTAAGAAAAATGTACCCGCTTTCATTACATACTGCTTTACATTAATATGAGCAGTGATATTGTTTAATCTCAGAATGGAATATATATAATAATATCTTAATATATGTACACAAAAAAGTTAGTGAATCTTCAAAAGGAACTTAATTTATACATCAGAGTAAGAGACTGTGTTTTGCAGCATTTATGACAGCTAAAAGAAATATGATTTATCTAAATTTGAATTGTTTCATAAGCAAGTTCTTAACCTTAACCTTTTCCTTTCTCTAATTGCAAATATATGTGTAACATACATATAACTAAACTTTTAAAAAGATCATCCACTAATAGAGATAATATCAAAAATTTTGAGCGCATGAACAAGATCTAAATTATTCTAGGAAATGTCAGAAACAAGGTTTAGGTTATGAAAATTCAAATGGAATTGTTTTATTATTAGAATGTTAGTGCTATTAATATGTTGAAAAATCTATAGTGTCTTTATTCAGATCCATATGAAGCATCACAATTTTAATCACTGTATTTGTATTCACCATGCCTACAAAAATCACTAAAACATTATTAGAATCATAACCGTGTACTTAATTGTGAAAAGTAATAAAAAGTTAAAAGATAAGGAGATATAAACCCTAAGTTCTACTTTTTGCTCTGCCTTTTAACCCTACATAATGCCTGTGTCTTCTTTTAATTACTATTACTTTAATGTTATAGTTAATGACATGAAGAATGCCATTTCAGGCCAATGTGTCTCAATTCAATTCAGACCAAACATAAAACTCTTGCTCCATACAAAGCACTCTTGCTAGATAGCTGATGATCACAAAAGTCTTCTGACCACACACATACACATACACACACACACACACACACACACACATATACATTCTACTTATATTCACAGTCAACTCTCATCTATAGGTTCAGAGAAGATCCGGAAAATGTGAAGTTCTCTTTGCTGTGCATATTAAACAAATCTTACCCATAGATACATATTTGGGAGTTTTTATGTAAGGGCTAGTTGTTTTGAATTATTTGTTCTTGGGGGGAAGGAGGGAAAAAGATTGATTATATCTAAATAGCTCTAAACAGGTTCTAGAAAAGTGTCACAGAATATTAGTCCTTGACAAAGATATCTCAATGAAAGTGAAGATGGAGAACTGTTACAAGTCATTAATGTTCCAAAGTAGACAGTCTCAGGTCTATAATTAAGATTGTTATTATTGTTGTTTAGTCTTGTCCAACTCTTCATGAATCCACTGGGATTTTCTTGGCCTTCCCCAGCTCATTTTATAGATGAAGAACTGAAGCAAACAGGGTTAAGTGACTTGCACAGGGTTAAATGACTTGCTCAGGGTCACAGAGCTACTAAGTGCCTGAGACCAAATTTGAACTCAGTAAGATGAATCTTCCTGAATCCAAGTCTATTGCTCTATCCACCGAACCACCTAGCTGCCTCATCTAGTCACTGTGGGCTTTTCTTGCCTAAAGAAAACCAAGAGTCAGTGTGAATTTCCTGGAGTTTAAATGACCCTTCCTAGTGTCCCATATACAGACCAACATCATAGTCAGTACCTTGCACTTAAACATTTGTGGAATCATCTGATGAATAACTAAACCTAGAAAGGGACTTGAAAATTATCTGGGAGAAGAACAAGACAAAATTCATCTAACTATTTGTCGTAGTATACTTTTTCTCATACTTAAATTTCTTTCTCTATATATTTCAATTTACCTACCTCTGCTGTAGAAATTCTGATGCCTGTAGAAAAATATGTAGTGAACCAAAGTTCTTATTACTTATTATGGTTCTTTAGTGGGGGAAAGGGGGAACTAAAGAAAAATTCAAAATACACAGGTGATTCTTCAAGAAATCTATATATTAAGGAATTCATTTATCAACCTCTACCTACAAAATTCAGTGTTTCTTTCCTGATGTCCTGAGCTTTCCATATGCACAGAATGTTGCTTCTGAATTATGAGCTGATTGATTAGATTTTTAAATCAATCTGTAGGAGAAAAATGATGGAATTTTATGATGTAAAATTATACAGCCAGGGTATAACTATCAATTCACTCTATAGTATGTTATTTTGTATGAATTTCTACATGTAAGGCACAAGGCTAATACTCTTCCAAAGACCAAGGGATAGTAGTTGTGCCTTTGTGATGAGATCTATAACCATTCATATCATTCATATGGGCTGTGAGCTGAGATCTGATCTACTAATAATGTCCTTCCATTTACAATCCATAAAAGCTACTCTAGCACCCTATCACTAGAGTCCCCAAACAAACATACAGAGCCTTTGTGGCCCCTAATCTCTTATGACTAAATTCAAAGTGTGGAATTTTGAGAAGGCTCAAGGGGCATTGGTTGTTCTCATCGCTTCAAATTACTGCAATGATTCTTTTAAAAAAAAAATCAGGAACAAACAATGCATCCCAATATTTCGATAGCTTATATAAACTCCTTTTATTGCTTCAAAAGATTTGGGAAAGTTTAGGTTTGAACTCTATGAATAAAATCTGAATGAATTGGTGCCCCAAGCATAATGAAAAATTTCAAAAGTACCAAAAATAAATTTGAATGTAAAGTCTATGTCAGTATTTAATGATCTATGATTCTGTCACGCTCTGACAGATTTTCAACCATCTAAATTTTAGTAAGTAAGTCTTAACAGAGATGCCCGAGGTCCAGATATTAAGGGATTTGACCCTGGTCACACAGCTATTAAGTATCCAAGGCAGAATTTGAATCTGGATTTTTGATCCTAAATTTCTCTATCTAAGCTCCATGCCTCTCAAGTCTACCTAAAGTCAAATGAAATTTTACTTTTAATAGTTTTAGTATATCACCCACTATCAATTATCCCCTGAAATGGAAGACATAGATATAGATAATTTTAAATCAAGAACAATCCAATAGTAGTTTGGATTTGCAATGAATGATTTTAAGTATATACAAAATAAGTATATATGTATGTAATACAAATCATGTATGCATTAAATAGATACATATACAAACATATTTAGCTTGTGTATATAATACACATGCATACAAGTATATACTGATAAGCACATGTGTGAAATACAAATTATCTGTGTGTGTTTATGTAGGTGTATAGCCAATGGGTATGTATAACACACACAGACAATTACACACAAAATATTTTGGCCTGCATTTGCATAGACTTTCTGGTTAAAGTTGGGAGGTCAGGGTAAAAGAGCAAGGAAGTAGTTTGGAGGGAAGTGGGGAAGGGCAATTCTGAAGTATACTTTCCAGAAAAGGAAATAATGTATCATAAATATACTTAAGTTTAAGCTGAATATTAAAGTAGCTTATTTCTTCAAAGAAAGGCTTTAATGTTTTAATGCTGGATAGATGAACACCTTCCAGAATGGTCTGTACTTTGATTCTCTTTATATTTTGGAAGGGGAGAGAGAAATAAGAAACCTGTATCTTTTCCTTTTTCTCCACCCTCCCCAGGTATAATTGTCCACTTGGTAATCATACCACAGATATTTCTGGTGGTAAGATCAAAATGCTTAATGTATGATCCAGCAGCCCTCCTGACTAATCTATTTTAACTATATATAGTACAATGGTAGGTTTTGGTTTTTTTCAATCCATCCCAAGTCTAAATTAATTCTTGTCTTCAGAAATGGAAACTTTCCTCAGTCTACACTAAATATATTTCACAATGGCAGTGTAAAAATAGCTCAATGTGAATTCATATTTGCTTAAGAGTGGCAAAATACATAAATATTTTCAATAATTTGATCTGCTTTGAAAATATTAAATATAAAAGAAGATGGACCAATGATGACACGCAAGACATGTTAAAGCCAAAAGAGAAACAACTAGTCTATTTGCCCTCAGAAGAAACTGTTGGTGCTGCATCTGGGGAAAGGGTCATGATTTGGTTTTAAAAAAATACACCATAAAAGCAAAAAGGGAGAAGACAAAACATCTCCTATTGACACACAAGGATAATATATACATATATAATATATGTAACATATTTATTAAGCTGTTTTATTATCATGCATGAACTGATAAAATCCAGTAAAATGGACATGTAAAGCAAAATTAAAGATTTCAAAACAATGAAGAGTTTTTAAAGCCATGAATAATTGGTGTTTAAGTTTAATTATGAAGCTAAATTGACTTCACTCAACCCTTCAAAATCAAAATTAAATTTATACTCCAAAAAGAATTTTGATTCAAAAAAGAACACTAGTTGCTTTTGATGTTGATACCATGAATATATATTTTCAGAGAGATTAAAAGTTATCTTTAAAACAGCCATTTATTACTTAATATTCTAAATATATTTCTATAATTTAACCCCATATTAATATTGTCCTTACTCAGGATGTTTAACTAAAAATTTTCATAATACAAAATGTAACACTTGAAATTTCAGATGGATTTATGAGAGGAAGAAAATAAAAAGCTTTCACATACCAGTTGTGAACCATTAACTTCTGCACAGCCAGAAGAGCATTATAGCGAACCTGCTGGTCCTCATGATGCATATGGTTCATTACCAGCTGCTTCCCACCAAGCTGCTCAATAACCCTGTGGAAAAGAAGATACTGTATGACAATGATGCAATTATTTTCAACCTCTTGCTGTTAAGAAGTAAAAAGTTCAACTAGTTATAGATAGACATCAAAGGATTTTTTTGTTTTGTTTCGTTTTTTTGCTGAGGCAATCAGGGTTAAGTGACTTGCCCAGGGTCACACAGCTAGGGAATGTTAAGTGTCTGAGATCAGATTTGAACTGAGGTCCTCCTGACTTCAGGGCTGGTGCTCTATCCACTGCGCCACCTAGCTGCCCCTATCAAAGGATTTTTAAAAGTAATTTAATATATTAGTAACCATATCAAAAACATGTATACTTGTATCTTGCATTTTTTTTAGTGAAACTGGAAATATATATATTATTTACTCTATTTTAAGCTAAGAGAAAAAGTCTCATTCCTATTATCCTGCTATACTGTGTGTATATATACACATGCATAAAAAGCTCCATCACAAAGGTTGAACCTTAAAAGAAGAAACTTCAAGAGGCAAGAAATAAGGATGACAATAATCACAGCTTACCTTTTTATAGTAATTTAAGATTTACAAAGAACTTTACATACATTCCCATTTTATCTTCACAAATGATAGTTTATGTCACTACTTAAGATGGGGAAAGTAGGGTCAGGTGTAATAGAATCTATTCCAAGGGGAAAGGACAATAGAGATTTGTATCAAATTCACCATCTTATTTTATAGAGAAAGAAACTGAGGCGCATGGAAGTGACATAACTTGCCCTAGTTCATCCATGTAGGAAATGGCAGAGCTGGGACTTGCATGCAGACCCTCTAACTCCAAATCCATATAGTGGCAGGGTTTCAAAACCAGAGATAGTAGTTTGAAACTTTATTTTACTAGGGAATGAGCACTTTCTGATTTAAAAAAAAAAAAAGTGACATCACCCTACCAGTTTAAAGGAGATAACCAAGGATTAAATACTGCATTTTTAAAAAGTCATGCGGGACAGACACCATCTTTATTGAGAAATTGAGCACAGAAGTTCCTCACCCAGACAAACCTAGTAGCCTATAGTCTGGAATTACTTTGTTGCAGGTCAGTGAAACAATACAACAGTGTGACCTTCTTTCATGGTCATCCATAGAAGAAGATGCTTTCCATTACCTGTCAGAGTTGATGCCCCAGACATAATCCTATTCAAGACTGATTTCAATACTACATCCTTTCACATTTATCTACTACCCTGGAGTCCACAGCTATTCTTTCCCAGTCACTGCAATAATGCTGAAATCAAGGAGAAAGAATTCTTAAGCTAATAAGGGAAGTGGAAGAAATCACAAGAGATAAAATAGACAATTTCAATAATTACATGAAATATGAAAAGTTTTACATAAACAAAACGCTACCTCTTTCTGGTTTTTCTTACATAACTAACTGATGTTCAGGTTCTTTAGAAGAGGTAATCACCAAGAATCTAATGATCATAATAAGTGATTAAGAAATAAGGACATGATGAATGTTAAAAGGTTTCTTTATTTTTAATATGCAGAAAGTTGAAAGGTTTAATTATTTTACTTTGTCCTTGATAATTCATGAACCATTACAACTAACAGAACTGTAATGTCATGGGCAGTCTTCTAGAGATGATAGGTTCTTCCTCCTGAAGGTCTTTCAAGCAAAAGCTAGATGATTATTTGTTGGATATGTTTTAGTGGGGACCCTTTTCATATATAGGCTGAACTACATACTAGACACTGCCAACATCCCTTCTATCAAATTCTATGAATTCAATTTTAATTAAATTTCTGATAAAATACAAGTAACAATGTCTAGCAAGCAATTGCTAATATGTTACTGGAATGGGGGGAGAAGAGTGGGAATGGGATGGGGAAAAAATTTGACTATCTAGATTTGGAATTAAATTCTTTTAAGAATGATTGGACTAAAAGAAGGTGGTGGCATTACTATGAGAACTTACTTTAGCAGGAAGAAAGAATGAGGTAAGGAGACAAAAGAGATAAAACACATAGGAGATATAAGGAAAGAACAATAACAAGGAAGACAAGAGATACAGTCAACTGTACCAAATGCTATAAAAGGTCAAGAAAGATGACAACTGAGAGAAGACAAGTCATTTGGTGATCTTTGAGAAAGTAATTTTAGAAGAAATATAGGCTGTGAAGTTACTTTGCAAAAGTGAATGAATGGTAAGGAGAAGGAGAAAGTGAAAAATACTTCTTCCAGGAGTTTAGTAGTGCCATGAGAGGGAAAATATAGATAAAAGCTTGAAGAGTTAACTAAATCAGATGAAAGTTTTTAAGTACAAAGAAACATGAGAAAATTTGTAGACAAAAGAAATCAATAAAAAACAGGTGAATAAGAAAAGGAAATAACCAAGGATTAAATACTGCATGTAAAGATAGGACAAACAGCACATTAGTAAAAGAAGAAAGTGAAAAGAAGGAAGAATTGAGCACTTAGAGGACATGGTAGAGACAAAAAAATGGAAGTCTGAGAGAAGTGTGGCATTGAAAAAAAGTGAAACATTGGGAGATTTTCCAAAGAACACTATTTTCATAGGTCAATAGTTTGAAGTCCAAGATATAAAGGAGGGAGGAGGAGAAGGCAGGTGAGGTATAGTGGAAATGGAGGTTACTGGAGTTAAGAATGTGGATTACCTAAGAGTCTTTTGAAAGATGTAAGTAACTACCATAAGTATTTAGGCACCCAAAAAAGTATAAGAGTAAGGGATAGCCAGGAAATCAATAATCCAGATACTAAACTCACTAAAGAAGGAAAAAACATGACGTAGAATTCAAAAGATAATAGAAACAATAGAATCAATGTAACATGATTGAGATGGGAGAAGATAATTTAAAGGGTCCCCCTGGATTATTGCCTCATAGAGGGACTAGCACAGCTTAATGAAACTATGAGCTATGCCATGCAGTTACCCAAGATGGGTAAGTAACAGTGAAGAGTTCTGACAAAAAAAATGATGCACTGGAGATAGAAATGTCAAATCACTCCAGTATTTTTGCCAAGAAAACTTCATTGACAATATTAAAATGAAAAATAATATAACATGGAAAGGTGTGTCTCTTAGGTCAGAAGGTTTCTAACACACTATTGGGGAATAATGGAAACAATTACAAATATTGGACCAAAGCCAAAAGAAAGATGAGATGCAGATGTATATGACAATGAAATGAAAATCCAATTCTACTTCTGCTTCACTGACTACATTAAATCTCTTAATTGTGTGGATCAAGACAAAATGTGGCAAGTCCTCAAAGAGATGGTAGTACCAGACCATATTACTTGTCAAAATCAGTTTGAGGGCCAAGAAGCAGTGGTGTGAACTGAATATGGAACAAAAGTTTGGTTTGAGACTAGAAAAAGAGTATGACAAGGTTATATATTGTGTCCTTTATTTATTTAACTTAAATGCAGAGTATACCATATAAAATTCCAGGGTAGATGAATCAAAATCCAGAATTAAGCTTGCCAGAAGATATCAACTTTCTCAAACACTGCTCTGATGAAAGAAAGTGAAGACTTTAAAAGCCTCCTGATGATGGTGAAAGAAGAGAATATAAAAGCTGGCATGAAGCTTAACATCCAAAAAACTATGATCTTGACAAATGGTCCCATCATTTTCTGACAAAGAGAGGGAAATAAACAGAAGCAGTGGCAGATTTAATATTCTGGGGCAGAATGAGATCAAGTCATGTAATTAGAAGAACCTGGCTCCCTGGAAGGAAAGCTATGGCAAATCTGGACAGCATACAAAAAAAGCAAAGACACCACTTTGACAACAAAGTTCATAAAAACTATGTTTTTTTCCAGCAGCAGTGGCTGTGAGAGATAAACTATAAGGAAAGCCAAGTGCCACAGAATTGATGTTTTCAAATTGTGATGCTGGAGAAAACTTTTGAGAATCCCTTAGAGAGCAAGACCATCAAATCAGTCAATATTTAAATAAATTAATTCACACTATTCATTAGAAGCTGAAACACTTTGGCCACATAATGAGAAGACAGGACTCTGGAAAAGACTCTGACACTGGGAAAGATTGAATGCAAAAGGAGAAGAGGACCAAATGGATAGATATTGTAATGGAAGCAAAGCTTTGGCTTCATTTCTAAAATATACAGAGAACTGACTCAAATTTATAAGCCATTCTTCAACTGATAAATGGTCATGGTCAAAGGATATGAACAGACAATTTTCAGATGAAGAAATTAAAGCCATTTCTAATCATATGAAAAGGTGCTCTAAATTACTATTGATCAGAGAAATGCAAATTAAGACAACCCTGAGATACCACTACACACCTCTCAGATTGGCTAAAATGACAGGAAAAGATAATGATGAATGTTGGAGGGGATGTAGTAAAACTGGGCCACTAATACATTGCTGATGGAACTGTGAACAGATCCAGCCATTTGGGAGAGCAATTTGGAACTATGCTCAAAAAGTTATCAAACTGTGCATACCCTTTGACCCAGCAGTGTTTCTATTGGGCCTATATCCCAAAGAGATCTTAAAGGAAGGAAAGGGGCCCACATGTACAAAAATGTTTGTAGCAGCCCTTTTTGTAGTGGCAGGAAATTGGAAACTGAGTAGATGCCCATCAGTTGGAGAATGGCTGAATAAATTATGGTATATTATAGAATATTATTGTTCTATAAGAAACACTCAGCAGGATGATTTTATTTTATTTTATTTTGTATTAAGCGTTTTATTTGCATAACATATGTATGGGTAGTTCCTCAACATTGATCCTTACAAAGCTGTCCGTTACAAATTTTCCCCCCAGTCTCCTCCTCTCCCCTAGATGGCAGGAAGTCCACTACATGTTAATTATATTAAAATACATGACAAGTCGAATATAGGTATACATATTTCCATACTTATCTTGCTGTGCAAGAACAATCGTATCTACATGAACAAAAATATCTGAGAAAGGAAACCCAATGCAAACAAACATCGATAGAGATCATGGAAATGATATGTTGTGGTCCATATTTCATATCCCTCTCTCTGGGTGCAGATGGCTTTCTTCACTGAACAAATGGAACTGGTTTGAGACATTTCATTGTTGAAGAGAGCCATGTCCATC
>JAJPUD010035841.1:0-10121 GCA_023553655.1 Myrmecobius fasciatus | reverse complement strand
CTGTTTTTATTAATCTTAAGTGATTCTTTGCTATGTCTTGGTTACATGGTCCAGGAATACAGTGAACTTATTAGGTTGACAAATTTTGAACAGAGAATGCCTGACTACTGCTACTTTTCTTTTTCTTCTTCTGCCTTTTTCTGGATGACCTTGTCTCATAGCTTTTGTGGCTATTATAGATTATTCTTTGGAGTACAGTGTTGGGGTTACAGAGTTCAGTCACTCTTTCTCCATATAGGGCCACCAAAATGATGGGGTTGCTACTGATCCAATCATTAAGTTCTGGGTAAAATCAGAGAAAAATAAACTAACCTCATCCTAACACCAAAATTATGGGATGATACCCCAAAAGTATGTTGGTATTACAGATTCTCTCTCTCTTTTTTTTTGCTGAGGCAATTGGGATTAAGTGACTTGCCCAGGGTCACACAGCTAGGGAATGTTAAGTGTCTGAGATCATATTTGAACTCAGGTCCTCCTGCCTTCAGAGCTGGTGCTCTGTCCACTGAGCCATCTAGCTGCCCCATCATAGGTTATCTCAAAAGAATTTATAGACTTAGATATCCTCCAAATAAAGGGGCAAAGACTTTTATCATGCTGCTAAAAGTGGGTCTTTAGCAAAGAACGGAATTTTATTAACCAGGGGAAAGATAAGTTCCCTAGCACAGCTGCTATTAAGGTGTGGCAAATGGGGGATTATGGGGCTGATCTTAAAAGAAGTTAGGGTCCCAATAGGTTTAGTTATTCTGACAATTAGTGAGGGGATTAACCCCAAAAAGGAATTGGAGGAAGAGGGATTATGCCACTGACTGGTGGGTTAACCCTAAAAACGATTTAGTATCCTAAAAAAGTTAGTGAGGGAATTAAAGTAGATTAGATCTTTTTTTAAAAAAAATTATATTTCCCTCTTTCTTAGACAGCAAATAATCCAATAAAGGTTAAACTTGTGCAATTCTTCTGAACATATTTCCATATTTATCATGTTACACAAGAAAAATTAGATCAAAAAGGGAAAAAATGAGAAGGAAAAAAAGAAGCAAGCAAACAGCCACAACAAAAAAGGTGAAAATACTATGTTGTGATCCACATTCAATCTCCAGAACCCTCTATCTGGAAGCAGATGGACCCTCTTCATCACAATTGTATTGGAATTGGCCTGAATCATCTCATTGTTGATAAGAGCCCTGTCTATCAGGGTTGATCATCACATAATCTTGTTGCTGTATACAATATCCTCTTGGTTCTTCTCACTTCACTTAGCATCAGTTCATGTAAGTCTCTCTAGGCCTCTCTGAAATCATCCTGCTGGTCGTTTCTTATAGAACAATAATATTCCCTAACATTCATATACCATAACTTTTTCAGTCATTCCTCAACCGATAGGCATCCACTCAGTTTTCAGTTTCTAGCCACTACAAAAAGGGCTGCTACAAACATTTTTGCACATGTGGGTCCCTTTTCCTCTTTATGATCTCTCTGGGATACAGACCCAATAGACACACTGCTGGATCAAGGGGCATGCAGAGTTTTCTATCACTTTGGGCATAGTTCCAAACTGTTCCCCAGAATGGTTGGATCAGTTCACAACTCCACCAACAATGTATTAGTGTCTCAGTTTTCCCACATCCCCTCCAACATTCATCATTATCTTTTCTTGTCATCTTAGCCAATTAAGAGGTGTGAAGTGGTACCTCAGAGTAGTCTTAATAAGCATTTCTCTAATCAATTGTGATTTAGAGCATTTTTCATATAATTAGAAATGTTTTGAATTTCTTCATCTGAATATTGTCTGTTTATATCCTTTGAACATTTATCAATTGGAGAATGGCTTGTATAGAATAGATCTTTTATAGGGGAAATATAACCTGGGGATTGACATCATAACTTGACTTTCTGATGAGATACAGTAATTGTGGAGTTATGATGGTTTTGTCTGTGCAAAGAATTCAGCTAAGAATTCTACCAGAGACTTTTACTTGGGATGGGGCTATAATAAAAATCCACTTAAACAAAAGGCCTAATCAAAATCAAAAATTCATTTATAATCCTATCAGTGCCCCTTCCTGCTTGCTTCAGGGAGTAGCTAGGCTTCCAGATAGTTTATTGTAATTTAGTACATGCCTACTTGGATCCCAAGGACCACATTACAAGGAACAAACATTTATTAAGCTCCTATTATGTGCCAGACACTGTCTTAAGTATTTTACAAATATTATCTCATTTGATCCTCACAGTAACCCTATAAGTTGGCATATGCTATTTTGGTACTCGTTTTATAGTTGAAGAAACTGAAGCAGATTGAAATCATGATTTCCCTAGGATCACACAGCTAGTGTTTGAGGTCACTGTTGAACTCAGGTCTTGACTTCAGATCCAGGAGCTCTATCCACTGTGTCACTTAGAATATTCAACATTCTTTTTCCTCTTCAGAAAGACATTCAAATATATTTTTATGTTTTCTTTATACAAATGTCCTTTTCCTTCCCTTTCTCTGTTTTTCGCTAGTATCACCTCAAGGACCATCTTCCACATGAAACTTTTCCAGGTTCTTCACCTGCTAGTATCTTTCTCATTCCCACTTTCCCTACTCCCAATTTACCTTTAATCTGCTCCGTATGTGTTTTGTGTACACCTACATATAGGCTTGTTTGTCCCCATGTTAGAATGTAACCATCTTGAGGACAGGGATTCTTTTGTTTTTGGAGTACCTGAAATACAGTAGGCATTTAATAATCACTTGTTGATAGATTGATCTGTAAAAAATTGGTCCCTTAAATTCCAGGATACTAACTTAGGTTTTTCTTAGACCTTTTTCAGGGGTTGTTTTCCCTTGAATCCATGAATAGCACTCTCCTTTACATTTCTTTATAATAATACAAAGCACTTTTCCTACTATCTGTTCAAGCCTCTGTTCCCACCTTCTGAGGTAGGGGTTATTATTAAGAAGTTTAAAAAGCTGAGGAAATTGGAGGCTAAAAGAAGTGTTTGGCTTAGGATCAATGGCAAGTGTCTGAAGCTTGATATAAATCACTTATTCCTGATTTCAAGCCGGTCCCTTTATTCATTATACCATGTTTGCTCTTAGTACGGACAGCACCAACTGACATGTAGTCAACCCCTAGTTTTTCATGACATTGTGTTTCTTATAGACACTAAGGATACAATATCTGGGAAAGTCTTTACAAGTAACCACCTCAGTGTTGTGGTTCTTGACATGTAATGGGAACATTGTAGACGAATCAAAGCATTTCCCGAGCAGAGACTTGTGGAAAGTGGTTGTGGAAAGAAAGCAGAGCAGAAACTAAGTGGGTAGCTAGGGGGCATTGCCCTACTCCGGAATATCGGGATTCCAAGCAGAACCCACCCTCTTCCCCTAGTTACTTGCATTTTTCGGCTCATGGAAGTGCAAGTGTTTCTGAGGCCCTATTAGTGTAGAATGCTCCCACAGCAGAAGGGGACAGTATGATGAGGAACGGCAGACGGGCTTTAGGGGTGCTAGGCAGAGATACTGGTGAGTGCGTGTGCATAGGATCCCAAGTGTGGCAGAGTAGCCGTTTCAGCGCCTATTAAGACCGCTCTCCTTTAGAGTTGCCAGGTCCTTCCCATTTTCCCTCTCTCTAGTCCTTTTCCGCATTCTTTCCCTAGATCTTCCTTAGAGGTAACTTAGGAGAGTGGACAGGACGCGGGGATATGGTCACAAGATTTGGGTCCAAGTCTTGGCTCTGCCAAGTTGCTAAGCTTGTATGATTTTCGGCGGACCACTTTTGGGGCCCCAGGTTCCTTATCCACAGAGTTATGTCAATTGTCTTATTCTTCCATCCTTTTTAGATTCCCCCAAACCCTGCCTGTCCTCCAAGTCGGTCTCTGCTCCCCACAAAGTGTGGCTTCCTCAATGTGGCCCCTGAATCTCCGTGCACAGCGAGGTCCCGCCTCTACATTCTTCTTCCTTTCTCTCCACTGTGGGCTGGGCCGAGGGATGGAGGGAAGGGGGGCGGGATTTTTTTTAGGGTGAGGGGGACGGGATGACGGCATCAGGTTGCGCCGAGGCGACCCCAGATCCCAAGTGTGACCGGTTGGCTTGAGGAGGGCTTGAGGGCCAGTCAGGGAGCTGGTTGGAGTAGGGGCCGGGGACCCAGGACAGAAAGTTTAAGTGAGAGGATGGTAGCTACTTCTGCACCTCTGAGCTTTTGGCAGCGTCCACGGTCCAGGCTTTAATGGGGCGCCAGGAGCCAAGACGCTGATTAGCGTCTTCTTGGTGGGGCTGTCCGTGGAGTTTCTCCTGACGCCCTCAGCTGCTCTCTAGGAGTAGAGGGGACACGTTGGCCGAGAAGGGCTGGACTAGCGGGGAGCCTGCCAGGGAGCTTTTCTTTCCTCCCTGTAGTCCTGGACTGGTCCTGGTGCTGGATTGCACGGGAGGAGCACAGCGACTCCAAGTCCCTGCTAAAGTTTGGGCAAACTTCCTTCGGAGCCGTCCGGTGGTGAGGAAACAACCGGACTGCGGGAGAGTCAGAGCTGGGCTGCGGGTCCAGACGAATTCACGCAGCAAACGCACTTAGGCTCCGGAGTCCCCTGGGTGAGCCCCACTATCAACCCTTCCTGAAAAACGCGGGGCGGGGATGGGGGGAGGGGGCGGAGCTGCTGGCTGCTGGCCTTTGGTGGGATTCCCTGGCCTGTCTTGAGAAGTTGTTCCCGACCCCACCCTGAAAAAGCTCCTAAACTAAGCGCTGTAAGAATAACAAAACCTTGTATTTCTATTGTGCTTTAAACGCCTTTTGAGGTGGAAGGGGTAGCTAAAGGCTCCGAAACTTGGGCTACACTTTATCACCGACACATCTCTGTGACGCAGCTAGGACCAGATAGTAGTTAACCTAGTTAGGACAGTAGTAACCTAGTTGCTACTGTTTGCTGTGCTCTAGGTGCAGTCAGCCTTATCCCTTTTAACTGATTTCTTACTTTCTACTCTTTTCATGTGTCTGGAGGCACATGAATATTTTGGGTCTTCCACTGCTTCTCCGTAGAAATTTCCATTGTGTGTGTGACGGGAATTCCTATCTTGCACAAAGAGAAACTGAGCCGTGGAGAAGTTTTAAATTAAATTTCAGATCTTTTTCCGATGAACCAAATAATTCTCTCCTATTACTTTCACCCTAGGAAAACAGGATAAAACAAAACATTAAAAACAAAACAAAACAAAAACAAAAACAAAAAACCCAACAACAACCTTTGTAACAAATATACATAGTCAAGCAAAACAGATTTTCACACTAGCCATGTCCAAAACTGTGTGTTTCATTCTACATCCTGAGTCTGTCACCTTTTTTCAGAAGATGGGACACAAACTTCATCATTGGTCTTATGGAATTATGGTCTTAAGAGCTGATAAAAGTTCTTGTTCATTCTGGAGAAGTTGTGACTTGCCCAAGATCAAGGGAAGAATCCCTCCTAGATACTTGTTTATTCTATAGTGCTGCTTCTTTGCTACAAGATGCATTAATCAACAAGCATTTATTAGCCTGCTAGGAGCAGGTATGCACTGCATTGCTGGGTAATAGTAAGAAGCTACTTTCTTCTCTCTTTTCTCCAACAGTGAGCTGTGCAAGGCCCTAACCATGGGACTGGAAGCCCCAGTTCCACCCAAGACAGAGGAGACTCCTGTGAGAGTGGCCTTGCGTGTTAGGCCCCTTTTGCCCAAAGAGCTGCTACATGGACATCAGAGCTGCCTGCAGGTGGAACCAGAAGAATGCCGGGTCATCCTAGGCAGAAACCGGTCCTTTGATTTTGATGTGGTGTTTGCAGAAATGTCGGGTCAGGAAACAGTGTACCAGACCTGTGTACAGCCCCTCCTAGAGGCTTTCTTCGAGGGTTTCAATGTAACTGTATTTGCCTATGGTCAGACTGGCTCAGGGAAGACTTATACCATAGGGGAGGCTAGTATAGGTGAGTGCTCTTGTCAGAGACAGGCCTATCTGTACCTATTCTTGAGACTCAAAAGCACTACATTTCCAAATTTGCTGTACTCTCCTCCACTCCCTTCATATACTTTTAACTCAACTATCTTTATCTAACTCTTCTATTTTAATTCCTACAGAGAAAGTGGGGGGAGGGCTAGTCAAGGATTCTTTCAATTGATTAACTGAATATGGGTTAAAAAAAATGAAATCTGGGTATTCATTTCAAAGTCACCACCTTTCTAACCAATTCCTAGTGCTGGTCTGGAGAGTTTTAGTTGTTCACAGTCTCAATATGAACCAACAATATTATATAGTTGCTAAAAATACTTATTAGTTGACAAACTTTAAATAAGCACCTACTCTGTGCCAGTGCTAGAAGTACAAATATCACTAATAGTATTAGACTACATTAGTAAATTACATTATTTGTATTATATTATATTAGCATATAGATCATGGAAGTCAACAGTCATTGTACTGGAGGAGAGGAGCTGTCTGTAGCTAGGTCCTATGGAAGGAAGATGGGACAGATGGCCAGCTCCCTACCATTGAGTTCAGAACACATCTAAAGAATTGTGCTTAGGGGCAGGTAGATAGTGCAATGGATAGAGCACTGGCCCTGAAGTCAAAAGGATTTGAGTTCAGACAATTAATGCTTACTAGCTGTATGATTCTGGGCAAGTCACTGAAACCTAGTTGCTTTGCCAAAAAAAAAAAAAAAAAAAAGAAAAGAAAAGAAAAGAAAAGAAAAGAAAGAAAGAAAGAAAAGGAAAAGAAAAAAATATGCTTGATTCTGGGCCTTTTTTTTTTTTCTTTTTGCTGAGGTTAAGTGACTTGCCCAGGGTCACACAGCTAGGGAATGTTAAGTGTCTGAGACCACATTTGAACTCAGGTCCTCCTGACTTCAGGGCTGGTGCTCCATCCAATTGGATTGTGTGCATTTTTGTTAGGGCTGATAAAGGGATTCCTATATGGGGAGGTTGGATAAGATAACCTGTAAGGTATCTCCTAGCTTTTGATATTTTATGATTCCATTGCCTATAATATCAGATTTCTTTGATTGGCTTTACAAAATATTTTTCTCTTATTTTTTTTTGTTTTTAAAAATTATTTTTTTTAATAAAAGATGACCCACTGGAAGGGAATAAGGCAAGAATTATGGGGAGAAATCTAGATGTTGTGAAAACAAAATATACTCGTGAAATTTGTTATAAAATAGTCTATGGTTCCACTCCTACTCCCTACCCTCACCCTACTATCATCAGTTCCTGTTCCAACCCAAGGTTACACTATTTATAGCCCTAAGTACAATTATCTCTATCCCTTTATAAACTAATTTCTTGCTTTCTACTCTTTTTGTGTGTGCTGGAGGCATCTACATATGAATATTGACAGGGTTCTTTGGAGATATTTCCATTGTGGGTAAAGGGAGTGCCTGTCTGGATGTCCTAAATTAGTGCCCTTCCAGACTTTTCTCATGTGTCGCTTTCCTTCCTGTTGTGAGGTGTCTGGGTAAGTTTTGAGCTCTTTCCCTGAGTCCCTTGTGCTCTTCTCCAGCTTCCCTCCATGAGGATGAACAGGGCATCATTCCACGGGCCATGGCGGAAGCTTTCAAACTCATTGATGAGAATGACTTGCTGGACTATACTGTGCGTGTGTCCTACTTGGAGGTGTACAAGGAAGACTTTCGAGACCTGCTGGAGGTGGGAACAGCCAGCAGAGACATCCAGCTACGGGAGGATGACAAAGGAAATGTGGGTAAGAAGCCCTCTTGAGAAACATCTTCCCAGAGACTCAGAAAGACTCTATTCTGGTTGGTTGAGCTTTCCCTAGTTTTCCTGCTCCATAAAACAAAGTCTCCGTGTTCCTTGAAGATCTGCTATTTCCACCCTTGGACTTATTATAGTATCAAGTGCCACTGTGCTGTGGGGAGGTAAATGGCAGAGACTGGCTTTCAGAACCACAGGCTAAAAGATACCTTCTGCTTTGGTGTTCTTTCTTAGCTTCTATTTCTATGAGCCAAATCCATGTATATCTATTCCCCTTCTCCTGACATATGCAGACAATGCTGTGTCGTGAGAAGAACACGTGCTCTGTCATGAACAAGTTACTTATTTCTCCTAACGAAAGAGGGGGACGTGGATTGTATGATTTCTGAGGTCCTTTTCAGGGCCACCACTCTATGACCCTCTCTTCATTTGGCTCCTTCTGGAACCCTTGAGTTGCTAATGAAATGCTTCTCTTTGCAGTACTGTGTGGTGTCAAGGAGGTAGAAGTGGAAGGTCTGGATGAAGTGCTGAGCCTGTTAGAGGTGGGCAATGCAGCTCGACACACAGGGGCCACCCACATCAACCGGCTGTCCAGCCGTTCCCACACTATCTTCACAGTGACCATGGAGCAGCGCCGAGGTGCTGGCCGCCTGCCTCGCCTTCCCTCTGTAGGTCCCGTCTCCGGCCAACTTCTCTCCTCCAAGTTCCACTTTGTGGACCTAGCAGGTTCTGAAAGGGTACTGAAAACAGGCAATACTGGTGAGAGGTTGAAGGAGAGCATTCAGATCAATAGCAGCCTGCTGGCACTGGGCAATGTCATCAGTGCCCTGGGTGACCCTCATCGAAAAGGCAGCCATATCCCTTACCGGGACTCCAAGATCACCAGGTATGTTGTAAGCCTGTTCCTCCTCACCTTTGTTATGCATGCCAAATGTGTCTGGGTGGTATGGCCTCTGGGGATGATTCTGTAGCTGGCAGAGGAGGACAATCTCTAGGGACATACATGGGAGAGCCAGAGAATCAGATCATTTCTGCAAGTAGTATCAGCAGTGGGTGATGAGATGCGCTGAAAGGTGATCGATAGATAAGGACCTGGCAAGGAAGATTTGGGTTTTAGTACTGCTTCTGACGCAGTCCACTGGCATCTGAGCTGGGTCAGTCACTTCTTCTCTCAGGGGTCTTGCCAAGAAGGTGCCAACATCTTTGGAAGAGGGCCTTGGGACTGGTATGGCTCATTATAATTGCAGCCCCAAAGCTTGCTCTGTCTGGTTCTCCACAGGATCTTGAAAGACTCTTTGGGAGGAAATGCTAAGACGGTGATGATTGCCTGTATCAGCCCTTCTTCTTCAGATTTTGACGAGACCCTCAATACCCTCAACTATGCCAGTCGGGCGCAGAACATCCGCAATTGTGCTAGGGTCAACTGCCGGCGGGAACCGGAGCACGTGGAGGAGCTGCAGCTGCAGATCCGAAGTCTCCAGCGGGCCCTCGAGCAGCGGCACCGCTCTGAAACGCGCATCATCCACAGGCCTGAACCTATACAGCGGCAGCACCGAGCTCCGGAGCTGCCTGCCCGCCTGGTGGCAGAGTGTGCCCGCTACCGGGCTTGCACCGATGCAGCCTACCACCTCTTGCTGGAGCTGCGGGGAGAAGCAGGCTTGCCTGAAGAGATGACCCAGAAAGTTCGGGAATGGCTTTGTGCCGTGGAGGGTGAACGCAGTGCCCTGAGCTCTGCCTCAGGCCCCGACAGCGGCATCGAGAGTGCCTCAGCCAACGACCATTGTCCCCGGGTACTTGGAGCAAAACCATCCAAGGTTCAGGTAGGGCAGGAAAATAGTACTCACCACGGGAAGTGTGACTGTTGGCCCCTTGGTCTTTGACTGTGGATTCCTTTTTCTTTTCTTTTTTTTTTTTAATCTTATTTTAATGGTACATTATTTTTCCAGTTACATATAAAGATGGTTTTCAACTTTCATTTTTGTAAGATTTTGAGTTCCAGATTTGGTTTTCTTCTTCCCCCCCTTACTTCTCCCCTCCCCATGCCAGCAAGCAATCTGATATAGGTTATATGAGTACATTCATTTTTAATATATTTTGTGGATCACTTTTTCAGGGATAAAGGGAAGCACCATGATATTATGGAAGAAACATTGGATTTGGAGCTAGGTTTGGATCCCAGCTCTATGATTTTATATTGCCTTTGTGATTTGGGGCTAGTCATTTCAGTACTCTTGGCCTGTTTCTCCATTTATAAAATGAAAGAGTTAGGGTTCATCAGGGGTTCTTAAACTGGGATCGGTAAACTTGTTTTTTAAAAATATTTTGATAACTATATTTGAGTATAATTGGTTTCCTTTTTTTTAAGCTTTTTCTTTTCTTTCTTTTTTCCCCCTGGGGCAAT
>JAJPUD010035840.1:0-10122 GCA_023553655.1 Myrmecobius fasciatus | reverse complement strand
TGAGATGGAGGCCCAAGGCTTCACGTACTTTAGCTAATAGTCTCTGCGAAACCACAATATCCATTCTACACAGTAATATTTATTAGACAGTAAAAATAAATCAGCATACTTCATTGTAAAATGGAAAAATTCTCTGAGGGAGACTCTAGATGTATCTTTCTAGCAGTACAAGAGTTGGGATTCCAATGTGGCTCCTCAAACTCCAAATCCCGGGATCCTTGCCATTGAACCTTGTCTTCCATCCTGAGCAAAGCCTCTCCTTCAAGCCTCTTATGTATGTTGTCTTCTTACTGCCTCCATATAGCTAACCAGATGTTTTTATACGAATAGGGATTGTGTCCAGAGAAGCTGTGTCACTCTATCATTGTTGCATTTCTGTGCTTATAGTAGTTTAAAATAAACCGTTGTTATTAACTGTTCAACAATTACCCAGTAGCTCATCCCATCCCAACACTGACCCTGAATTAAGAGACTGCTGCAGCTAAAGCCTCCTCTACCAGCCTCAAGCAAGACAGATGACCAAAGACTTCTGAGCAGACAGACACTGTCCAAAGGAAGCCTCCTACTGATTGTAGAATTGCAGTCTACAATTCCTATATGTTACAGTCACAGGAAAGGAAAACAATCACAACTGCTATATACACGATAGAGTTGGGAGAATTGGGAAAATCATTCCTAGACTCAAAAACTTTGAGGAAGAGCAAAGTTGACAAAACAAAATCTGAGGTAGGTGGTTCTTTCTTTATTCCATTTTTAGTCAAATTGCTTTAGAATGTAAACCATTTGTTGATCATATACTCGAGGTTCATCATAATCTTAGGCAGGGCAAAGGAGTGGGGGAGATAAGAATGAGAAAGAATGGAGATTACGGGCAACAGGGATGTGCATCCCTGGCAAAAGTTCCAGTTAGATGGGCTGGCTCTGTTCTGCATCCTATTTTCCTTTGTTCCCTTTGAATCACACAGAGCAGTTCCACCAAATTAGCCCTTGGGGATAATAACATTGAATTGGTTGTATACAGAATGTAGACATGAGTATTGTCAAAGGGGGTATGTATTACTGTTATTAGTATGTTTCTTTGTATAGAGTAAGTTCTTAACAAGTGCTTTTTTGTTCAGTCATTCAAGGCCAGCAGTGTAGAACCCTCCGAGAAGAGATGATGAATTGGGGACTGTCAAAGAATGAGTACCCTCCACTATTTTCCTGAAAATATATCTAAAGGCAATGTCAAAAACATCAAGAAATTGCAAGTGGGATGAAAGCCTGGGAAGCTGGAGTTGCCATGGCCATCCCCTCGGTGACTATTTTGGAGATTATCAGAAGAGTGTCTGGTAAGTATCCTGCAGAACATTCTCTGATTGCTTCAGGAGGTGTACCGAATGTTTTAGATAATAGAAAAGATAGTCTTTCACAGGTGATTGAGGGAAATTTTGGAGCAGCAGGTTCTAGATAAATCAAGTCACTACTATCTGGTCTAACAATCTGGACTTCTCAGAAACAGAAAGCAAAGAAGAAATGGAAAGAATCTATAGGTTATCCCCAGAAAGAATCCTCAAAAATGAAATCTCCCACCATCATTATATCCAAAATCCCAACTTAACAGAGTAAAAAAAAATATTGCCAGCAGGATAAAAAGAAAACATTCAAATATAATAGGAGCCACAGTTAAGAAAATAGATAATTTCTACACTTTTCCCAAAAAGAGTCGAAAGTTTGAAATACATATTATAGAATGCAAAGAATGTTACACTCATAATCAAAA
Source organism: Myrmecobius fasciatus (assembly GCA_023553655.1). Taxonomy (NCBI): domain Eukaryota; kingdom Metazoa; phylum Chordata; class Mammalia; order Dasyuromorphia; family Myrmecobiidae; genus Myrmecobius; species Myrmecobius fasciatus. The sequence goes on along the minus strand of JAJPUD010035840.1, from coordinate 8,360 downwards.
TAATTTAGCCAATCAAACAGTATAATCTCACAGGGAATATTGTGGATTTATGTTGAAATAATGGACTTCCAAAACATTTCTGTTGCATAGAGTTGCATAGAAACTTTGAGGAGTAAACATAGCATTCACTAGAAGACAGGCAATGTATAAAGAGGAAAACATGTCTATCATGACTTCTAGGGCTAGAATCCCATCAGTGAGCCACTCCCAAGCATCATCATGCCAATGTAGAGATCTCAGGAGAGGAATACAGTGGAAGGCGGCTTCCAACAGCGGGAGACAGGTGGATTCTTTTGATCCAAAGGGAATTGATGGATCTTGGGGGAAAAGAGAAGAACACTGGAGAAGCAAGAAAAGGTATCTTAACTTTTATGGATCCAGTCAATCCAACAAGCAATTATTAAGTGCCTTCTGTGTATATGCCAGGAACTGTGCTCATGTACAAATCCTTTGTATTTTGCATTTTTCACCAGATAAAAATAAAGTCTGTCCTACATTTTCATATTATTGTTATAATTGGTCAAAGCTTAAAGTCCCTTACCCTTACTTCGTGGACAATTAAAAGCCAAATTCGGACTCCCCTGGGGAAACCATAACTATTAAATGTTATTCTGGGAATGTATTCTGGAAAGAACTTCAACTGCCATGGAGTCAGAAGAGCTGAGTTCGAACAGTGCTTCTAAGTTTTAGTACTTGTGTGATTCTGGCAACAACTTGTTGAGACTCAGTTCCTTCCCTCCTGGATAAAGAGAGATCAGTGAGGTCACCAGAGTGCCTGGTGTGATGTTTTTGTTCCCTTCCCTGACATATGTCTCATAGCAGCAGCTGTTTGATTTCTGGGTCTTCTTATGCATCCTGTTCTGCTGTCAGCATCTATATTTCTCTTACTCTGGCCCTGGCCGTATCTTTCCCTATCTCTGCATCTCTAGATATATCTTTGTTCTCTGTCAAACCCACAATATACACAGTACCTATATGTACACATGTGAATATGCCCTGACCTCTTGTAGCCCCTGCTGATTTAAATCTGTTCCCACCTGACAGTCCAAGACAAAGCTTGGAAGAAGCCTCCCCAGCTCCTCCCAGCAAGTGATCATACTGGATGCCTGATAGAGAGGTAGCCTGAAGTGCCCTCAAATCAGGATTCCAGGGATCCATGCCCAAAACCAGTCACGATGGAAATGAATGATTGGAACCAGCTGCTGCTTCTGTGCCGGCCACTAAAATTTGCCCTTACAGAAGTTATATATTTCACCAATGGTGGGCTGGTTGACTTAATTTTATTTTTTCAGTGAAAAAGATATAAGACCTTCATCTATCTCCGTGCCCTTTCAACAAGCAGGGAAAGCATCCTGGTGCCAACTGATTGGGCTTTTTGGTACAGGGGGGCTTCAAATGCTGTTTGTGCTTTCCCATTTACATTCATTAAATGACTCAACTCCACAATAACTTGCAGGGATTGAGCCAAACCAGCTAGCAGCAATCGCTCATACGGTGCCAGGGTGTAAGCTCTGCTGGACTTATATAAGTTCATTTGTGCTGCCTGGCAAGGGTAGAATTCCTTTTTGCTTTTTAAATTCATGTTTTATTGAAGATCTGTTTTTGCCCCCTACAAACATAAGGTTCTGCCGGAGGTCAGATGGTGATCAGAAGAGTTTGGCTGTAGTGAGCTTTGAAAGATTCAATTTGTCTGGCAACTATAACAATAGAAGATCTCAGTTCCAATTCCTTACTGGGAAGATCTCTAGCATAAAATAAGGGAATTTAGGCAAATACCCTTCCAGCAGTCTGGAATACAGTCGGTCTATATTTTGAGAAAAATGTTATACGTCAGTGCTCACTCTAGAGGAAAGCATTTCTCCATCATATAGTTCTGTGGAACTCTCTTAGATTATTATGTTGCCCAAGGTAGCCATGTCTACCACAGTTGGTCCTCCTTACAATATTGCTGTTTCTATTTACAATCATCTCTTGTGTCTAGTCACCTCACTTTGCCTGACTTCATATATGTCTTCTCAGGCTTTTCTGAAACCATCCCCTGACAATTTCTCATAGCACAATGGTACTGTCTCAGAATCATGTCACCCCTTCTTCAGCCATTACACTCTTGAGGAGCATCTCCTCAATTTCCAATTCTTTCCCCACAAAAATAATTGTTATAAATACTGTATGTATGAATCTTTTTCCTTTTCCTTTGATCTCTTTAGACACAGACCTCTGTGTGATTTTGCTGGATCAAAGCATTTACATAGTTTTATACCATTTTAGTCAGAAACATTTCAGTTCACCAAAATGGTAGGATCAGCAGACAACTCCAACAATTCATTAGTGTGCTTATTTTCTTTCATTCCTGCGGCATTTGTTATTTCTGAAAGATGTGAGCATTTCTCTAAAGATGAGTGATTTAGGACATTCTTTTATAGAGCTATAGATCTTTTTTTCACTTTTGATTTTGTGTTATTGCAGAAGGGAAGCCCCACTCCACTTTCACAGCCAGTGGATGGAAGGGTCAGAGTTGGGAAGCAACACAAAGCCCTCACCTTCCAGATCCTACCTACAGCATGACTGTAAATCACAGACAGTATCCAGGATAAAGAAAGTGGGTGTGAGGGTGGCAAATGGGGAGCAAGAAGGGAAATTGCTCCCTGCTGGTAATTGTGTATTTATAGAAACTGTATGTGTATTTGTACCCAGCAGGGTGCCATCCCTCATTTTTTCTGCCTGTGCTCCCAGCTCTGCAAGCCAGGCTCCCTCATATGCACTGGGACTCCTAGGCCTTGCCATTTGCCTTACCATAGGCAACCATAGTGGCTCTGGCCTTTTGAGCCACCCTTAAAGTGACCCTTCCAATGGACATTTTCCTCCACAATTAGAGGAGGAGCTCCTTGAAAACAGACTCTCTTTATCTACGTGTAAGCCCCAGGTAGTCATGGTCATTGGCACATAGTAAGCACTTAACCAAAGCTTTTCATTCATTATTTCTTTCATTTTTCAATTAAACTACTAGTGTTGTGAACCTTGTGAGCCTATGTGCTTATCAGGAAAATTGGTAGTACTGTTGGGAGTGGATTGTCAAACGCTGAAGATGCCATACTACCCAGAAGTGTAGGAGAAGAGATCACAGACATGAAAGGCCTTTAAAGGTATCTGTGTCCTTCATTGTAAGATGGAGCTGCTGACCAAAGATCATTTGTTTATGGCCTTCTTTTATGACAGGCAAACTCATCAGAAACTGGTTTTCAGAAGACACAGGGACCAAGTCCTCAGCTGAATGGCAGATCAAGAGAGTGAGGTCTCCTAGAGGGCAGAGGGATGTGAGTGACTCAGACACTTTGTGTGTGAGAGAGTATGAATGTGTGTATGTGTACTTATGTCTGTTTGCCCAATGCTCTATGCCATGGTTGTCTTAGCTAGGAGAATTCAGGTTGCATTAAAACAAGAATGGGCTGGAGCCTGAGATAGATAACAGAGGGTCAGTCTTGGAGCCAGGAAGACTTGGATCCATGTGCTCCCTACTGGCTTGGCCACATGGACATCAGCAAATCATTTCACCCTTCTGGGTCTCAGGCAACTCCCCAATTTCTGGCCTGTGTGTTTGTCAGGAAACCTGATACTGCTGGTGGAGGGGGAGTGGATTGTCAAATGCGGAAGTTCCCATATTACATGGAAGTGTTGGAGAACAGGTCAAAAACATAAGAGGTTTTTAAAGGTGTCTGTATCCTTCATTGTAAGAGGGAGCTGCTGACCAAACGGCATTTCTCCATGTCCTTCATGGACATGCCTTCCAGAGGGCAAGCTCATCAGAAAGTGGTTTTCAGAGGACAGAGGGACCAAGTCTTCAGCTGCAAGAGAGTGAGGTCTCCTTGAGGGCACAGGGATGTGAGTGACTCCGACACTGTGTGTGTGAGTGTGTCTCTGGGTACTTATATCTGTTTGTCCAATGCCCCATGCCATGGCTGCCTTAGGATTCAGGTTGCATTAAAACAAGAATGGGATGGAACCTGAGGAAGACAACAGAGGGCCAGTCTTGGAGCCAGGAAGACCTGGGTCCATGTGCTTCCTAATGGCTTGGCCATGTGACCATAATCGAATCGTTTCACCCTTATGTGTACCAAGCTAGTCCCCAGTTTGTGCTGATTGATATGAGTAGCAGGTCTCTCCCCCCTGCAGTGTCCCCACACTAGAGAAATTACAGGACTGGAGCAACTAATTATGTAGAAGATGTACAAGTGGCACACATAGGTGATGGAGTAAAAAAGAATACCCTTTAAATCAGGTAATACTGATGGTTTTTGGTTTGATTGTAGGCTTAAGCTTTCTTCTTTAGGAAAATTAGCTCTCATAGCTAAGCCAAATTAACAAAGATATGCTCTTATGTCTATTTTGGCCAGATTTAGTGACGAGATTGTTAAAACAGACATCCTGAAAATAAAAGCTAAGATTAAGAACATTTAAAAAAAATCAAATTAATAATTAAAAGTAGGTGCTGGTTTTATGAAAATACTAACAATGTAGATTAATTGCTGGTTAATTTGATTAACAAAAACAAAGAAGAAAACCAAATTACCTGTCTTAAAAATGGAAGGGTAAATGCATAACCAATGAAAATCAAATTAAAGCAATGCTGAGGAGTTACTTTGTCCAATCATATGCCCGCAAAAGTGATAATCTACATGAAATGGATGAATACTTACATATTCCTGCATGGTGATAGGAGACAAAACAGGAGACTTAAATAACCCTATCTTACAAAAATACATTGAAGAAGGTATAAATGAGTTTCCTTAAAAAATGTCCACACCAGATAGATTTGAAAGTTAATTCTATCAGACATTGACAAAACATTTCAGCTCAAGGCTATGTAAAGTATTAAAAACAATAGGTGAAGGAGTCTTATTAAATTCCTTTTATTTCACAAATATGGTTTTGATACCTACACAAGAGTATGGGAATATGCACACATTGATATACCGTTGATGGAACTGTGAAAGGACACATACATTTTGGAAACTAATTGGCATTATGCAAAGAAAGTAACAAATATATCCAAACATATCCAAATATATATACAAAGACTCTACTATATGCCAAGGAAACAATCAATAAAGTCCCTGTATATTTCATTTGTAAAAACATTTTTTTCTGATATCTATGAATTGGAAACAAAGTAGATGCTCCTCACTTGGGGAATGATTAAACAAGGAATGGAATACTACTACCGAGCTGTAAGTAATGACATATGTGATGAATACAGAGAAGTGTGGAAAGATCTTTATGAAAAGAAGCAAAGTGAAATAAGCAGAGCCAAGAAAACAGTATATATACAGGGTAACCATGACAATTTAAATGAAAATAATGACACAGAATACAAATTAAAATTACCTATAAGAAAATCTTAATGGCCAAGTGAGACTGAGAAGGAAACATGAGAAAACACCATCATTCTAATGCATCTAGGAGGTGATGGGTCCATAGGAGTTACACACTGAACATTTTTTCCTGAATTCATCTGTCATTTGTGCTCCATTTTCTTTTCCTCTCTCAAAAAAAAAAAAACTATTTGTCACATGGCATGGCACTCTTGGATGGGGAGAAGAAGGGATACATGGTATACCTGATGTAAGAAAGGGACAATATCAATAACATTTAAAAAAATAAGTCAAGAATCTCAATGGTAATAATGGAGTGGGGAAGGAAGAAAGAAAAGGATTTACATTAGTTATTATTAGTAATAGATCTCAAATTACACAACAAATCAATGATTCTGAAAACAGTTTATTTGTTGTTGAGTGCTTGTCTGACTTTTCTTGAATCTGAATGTGACAATCAAAGTGAAGATCTCTCACAACTATTGACTAAATTAAACAAAGCCTGAGGGCCTAAGTTTTGGTTTGGGGGGGGGGGAAGCAGAAAGCTGTCAACATTCCAGTTCCTAAATAAGGAAAGTAAAACCTATATAACCAAGTAGAATGTATGGAAAGGAAAAGGGGGGTGGGATTGGGACTTTCTTTGTTCTGGACTATATAAAAATCACAAGGATGTACTGGACAGTGGCTCTCCCAACTCTGGACCACTTATTTGATCCATTGTAGGACCTCCCGGTACTCATGAGTTCCGGGAATAAAGCCTTTGTTCTATACCTTGAGATGTCTCTGAAGTATTGATGATTCAGATGAGGGCCTGAATATCCCACACAAACCCATCTTGGGTTTTCTCGACAAAATACTGGAGTGGTTAGCCATTTCTTTTTGCAGTTCATTTGACAGATGAGGATTTGAGACAAACAGGGTTATGAGACTTGCCCAGGGCCACATAGCCAGCCATTATCTGAGGCCAGATTTGATCTGAGGAAGATGAGTTTTCCTGATTCCAGGTCCAGGGGGACACCTCACTGCGCAGAAAACAATTGGAACTTGTGAAAAATTGAAAGGTATTGGAAAAGATAAGGTAAGTTTTGGACAGGCAACCAAATAAAATAACTTTTTAATGTATCCAAACATCAGTGGGTGGGAGACACACCGTTTGATTTTTTAAAAATCAGATGGGATAAGTGAAAAGCCATTTACCAAAAAGTTGATAGCATATTAACACCTCACACCACCTATCAAATTAAACTCCAATGCATGAATTCTGTGGAAAAGGGCAATCAATAGCAAATCAGAAAAAAAATAGGAAGGAAATTAAGTTTCAGATTGAATGCGGTGAATGCGGAGTGAAGACCTCTCATGGAAATGTGACTTGGAACTAGGCCCTCATTGGGACTCCAGACTTTGCAATAAGAAGCTAAAAACCTGCAGGTGTTCCATTGTCTTGAATGACCCCTCCTGTTTCCCCACACCTTTTAATTAGCATTGAAGTACTTCTTTTAAAGGCCTTGATGGCTTTGGAAATTCAAGGGACAGAATTCTCTCCTCTGAGAATGTCTGCTTGGCTAGCAGTTCTCTAGGGAAATAGGAATGAAGACTTGCTGATTTTCTAATACTCTTGTTGCTGTTGTGTGCTTTGCCTTCCTCAAGAGGCTCTGATTTTAAATATGGGTAAGGGTCATTGTCCCACACAAAATCTATGGATAGGGGAAGAGGTCACGAGGTTCACAGAAGATAAAGTGGACAATCTGGCTTCTATGAAGCTGAAATGCTTTTGCACAAACACATCAGATGCAGTTATAATGTGAAGGAAAACAGTAAAACGAGGAAAACCATCTTGGCAGTGAAGTTCTCTAAGGACTGTTCCACACACCAGTATCCAAGGAACCCAGTATCCAAGATTTAAGAGCCGTTCCCCAATAGGTGAAAGCATATAAGCAGGAAGTTTTCAGAGGAAGAGATCCAAGCAATCTAGAGCCCTAAGACAAAATCCACTTAATCCCTTCTAATGAGAGCAGTGCACATTAAGGCTCTCTCCTCTTCTTTTTGTCTCTCAGCTGTCAACCAGAGGGATTCTCAGGGACAGTGCCATCTTTCTGTTCAGCAACAAGCTGCCTGGAAACACCCCATTCAGCAGGTACTGTTTGAAACTGGAATAAAAATTTTAAATACCATAGCATTAAAGGATACCAAAGAAAGGGGGGCGGAGAGGGGGAGCGGGGGGGGGGCAGGGAAGCATTCCTGGATGGTCTCCTCCTCCAAAACCAAGGCCAAGTGAAGGACCACAGCAGGGGTTGGGGTAGAGGGAGTGATGGAAAGGTCCACCTGGGGAGGTAAAGGGATTGAGGGAGTGTCCCCAAAGGCTTTTCCCTGCTGGCTACCATTTCACCTCAGAGCACCCCACGCCCACCTGAGTCCTGGCCCTCCAGGCAAACACTTGGGCAGGCAGGAGCAGGCACGCACAGGTACACACGTGTACACACACCCCTGTGCACATATAGTTGCACCCGCACACACAGCACAGACAGAAACTCCCTCATGAACCCCTGCCGTGCCTGCACACAGCCTCTTGGGTATTAAGACAAGCCATTTGGGGTTGGGGGAGGTTCAGGAGAAGACTAAAGAGGGAAGAGAACAGGGGGAGAGGGGAAGAGGAAGAAGGGGGGGATGTAACTTGCTGATCCCTCCAAAGGACGGTGGAGCAGGGGAAAAGCCCAGGTCGTGGGCAGACACAACTCCAGCTCCCCACAACCTCCCCTTCAGTCTCCTCCTCCTCCTCCTCCTCTTGCTCCCCCTGCCCCCACCTCCACCCCTCTGTTCCTTTCTCCTGTCCCTGCCCCTCCAACAAGAAGGACGGACCTCCGCCCAGAGCACAAAGAGCAAGGAGAGGGGAAGGGGCTCGGTGAGTTTGGACCCAGAGAAGTTAGGAGCACCCCCCCCCCCGCCTCAGTCATTTCTCTCAGCTTCAGTCCCCCAGCCTGGTGAGGGGAGGGA
>JAJPUD010035839.1:0-10122 GCA_023553655.1 Myrmecobius fasciatus | reverse complement strand
TCTTAGGGGGCAACTGGGTGATTAGAGCACTTGCCTTCGAGTCAAGACCTGAGTAAAATTACGGCATTTTTGCCCTTCATAGCTATGTCACCCTAAGGTATAAAGGCAACACAAACTTTATTGAAATATAGAAAAAAGATGTATTAGCATACATCACTTCTGAACAAAAATGATAATGTATTTTTAATGGTGTCACTATGGAAAATTCCCCCAAATGGAAAAGAAATCAAAATACCTTCGCCACTTCGTATTAGATCTCATACAACTGAAGTTTGTTTTTTTTAACCAAGGATGTATCAAAGTTAAGTTCAGAAAAAGAATTTCTACAAGCAGCTTTTGAAAAGGAAAGGTCTTTTAAAAAAGTATTGAGGCCATCTCTTATACAAGATTAGAACATGATTAAAAACCTTTGCAGACTAAGTCATGTCTTTTGAGCGATTTTGATGTTTTCCTTACTAATGAAAGAATTAAATGACATTTACTTTCACATTGAAAAGTAATTCTATTGTAGAAAGAGAATGTCTTTATCAATGGAGCTCTCTACCCAGAATTTGTTAGAAGTCATCAATAGAGTTATCTAAAGATGTACATGAACTGTCAGTAATCACAGTTGTTTCAATACAACATGTGTGTGTCACACAGGAAATCCTGTAGATATTCTAGTAGAAAATATTGCTGCTGTGGTGGATGCTCTTTGAGAAAAGATGCCAGAGAAGTGGGAGAGTGTAAACATTTTACCCTAAATACAGAAAAAAATGTCTTTCCCTTCCAATATTTTCTTCATTTGTTTCCCACCTGGGTTCTCAAAAAAGTAAGAAGCAAAAGCATGACAAAACAGTTGTCACCAAACCTGGCAAGGCTGTAGTGAATCCCAAAAGTGGTTTGGAAGGTCATGATATAGAAACAGAAAAGCAGGGCACAGCAGAGCCAGACTCTGATGATGAGATTCTCCAACTAGTTCCAATCCAAGCCTCATCTCAGAAGTGCCCCAAGCTTGACAAAGCAAGCCCGAGAAAGGATTGTACAGGACATAGCCTCAGTGCTAAAACACAACAAGTGAAAACTCTTGTTAAAAAGAGAAAGGTCTCCAAGGCTGGGGAGGTGTCGAAAGGCATTAACAAGATTTCCTCAAAGTGGGAGAGGACGCCAGCCAGTGACAAATTTAAAAAGTCAAGGATCCATCCCCCAAAGAACTTGACAATCAAAGTAACTCCTCCCTCACGTCTAAGGCCTGGAAAAGACTCCCAAGAAGTTCGGACTTTTTATGACTCATAATAAAATAAACAAAACTGAATGACTTGAAAACAAAATCTATTTTTACTGTTTTTAGTTCGTCATATGATGTAAAAATTTTCAGCATCATATCTGTGTTTGAGTTCCTTTAATATGCTGTTGCATTTGTTCCAGAGCCAGTCTTCCTCATATATTTCAAATGTTTCTTCTCTACTCCTTTCTTGCAATTTTTAACCTTTATGAGAAACTATTTCTTGCCAGATATGATGCATTTGTACACATGCATTTGTAAACATGCCATTCATGAATGATGTATGTTTGCAGAAAGGTCCTATCCCATCATTAACCTCCCGTGGTGTTAGCCATTTTCAGTCCTGGGACACCTCGTCAGAAACTTTATGTATTAACTAGCTTCCTGACTCACCAAGTGATTGGTTGGAGATCTGTAAACAGGATGTTTTAACCCTCTCCTTCAATCCGACTGGGTTTGTGTTGGAAAAAATTATTTTGTGACTACAAACTGTACTGCTGACCAAGGTAGTATAGGCCACTGACTGAACTCCCCCTCCAATTCCTTATATTTATAGCAAAGTCACACATTTGGAAATGGAACATTGTTCTCCCATCCTTTCTCATGTATGCAGGATATACAAGGAACTGATTACAACATACATGTTAAGGGACTATTCTCCAATAGAGCAAAAGACATGAACAGGAAGTTTTCAAAAGAAAGGAACAAAAACATCCAAAACTTTTAAATTTTGCCTCAATCAGAAAGGGGTGACGGGTACAATGGAGACAAATGAAAATGTATATTTAGATAGAGAGCCCAACCTCTGATTAAGCCTTGAAAATTTTTCTCACCTCTTTTTCATTCAACTTAAAAGTATAGAAAAGAGAACCATGCACACTGAGAAAGGACTTTCTATCAGTCCTAGGGTCACTTTCCAAATGAGCTCACAGTTGTAAGGGGGTACACTTCCTCAGGGATCATAGAATATGAGACCTGGGCTCATCCTTACGATGTGAGATCTGAGAGCTTCCAGAGTTAAGAGAACACGAAAAGTCAGAGCTTGGCAGGATCATGATGGCAACACAAAGCCAGAACTGAAAAGGACTTTGGAGCCCAGAATGTGACTGTTCCAGGGGCAGCTCTGATTATAGAAAGACTGACCATGCTAGAAGGGTCTTCAGCATAGAGACAGACAGAGCTGGGAGGATCTTCAGAACTCTGAATATCATTATTGGAAGGGTATATACCTAAGCTCACACAGTTTGTGCTAGACATCTTCCAAGTTAGGCAGTGACTCTGAGATCAAGTCTACTGTTCTAGTTGTCTATGATTTTTGACACTTGAAAGCTAATTGAGAACAGACATATCCTCACTCTGTCAGACATCTAGTGACAGTGACCAGGGGTGTGTATGGTATAAATTTAGTCTACCTAATGCAGGGGTATGGCCTTCCTCCCTGTGATTTTTAGTAATTATTGAATAAGAAAGCAAAAATAAATTTTTCCTTTCTCAGGTAACCCAAACAAACTTATGTAAATTTAACAAAGCTTACCAACTTCCATTGCATGAATGTCTGATGCTAGTCAGTTTCTTGAAATCACTGCAAGTTATTGTTGAAGTGAATCATGTAGTCAATGAAAATCATCGTGATCAGAGAGATGTATGTATAAAATGGACAGGTGAGAGCTGTGGGGGACTCCCAGAGAAGGAAAATCTCTCCATTGACCCATTCTCTGTCTGCAGTTGGTACTGTCAGAAAATTGTCTAGAACATGGAGAACTTGGGTGACTCGGCACCCTCAATAAATACACAAAGTAGGTGATGGAGGGTCAAGAGTCAGCCCAAAGTCTGTCCCCCTTGTCACACCTGCCCCCAATATCTGGAGAGACCAGTAACCCTGCTCTTTTATTTCTATAATAGAGAGGCAGCCATGTCACAGGGTCACCAAGCAGGTGAATCCAAAAAGGGACAAGGAGCCAAGCCCAGAGCCCATGCACCAAGCACAGTTTCCATGTTGGCCACTGACCAAAATGGGAGGAAATAGGTCAAGAAAAAGGCTGGTCTGAGATAGGAAGGACATCTGTTAAAGAAGGAGCCAGTTTGGCCAGAACTTGCCCAGGGTCAAATCAGGAATGCTCAGGCCTGGTATAAAGGAAAATTAACCTTGTAGCATTCAGAAAATCAGACAATGAGGAAACTTGAGAGGTAGCTTTGTATCACGAATAAAGCTGAAAATCCCATCTCGCTCCTCCAAACTCCATATCCCACTCTTCTTGCCACTGAGCCATGGTATCTATCCCAAAGCCATCTACACCCAGAGAGAGGACTGTGGAAATTAAGGGTGGATCACAACACAGCATTTTCATGCTTTCTGTAGTGTTTTCTTCCATTTTGTTTCCTTTCTTATTTTTTCCCTTTTTGATCTTATTTTTCTTGTGCGAAATAATTATATAAATATGTATGCACATTTTGGGAAAAAAAGCGAAGATGCTCTAAATCACTATTGATCAAAGAAATGCAAATTAAGACAACTCTGAGGCACCACTGCACACATCTCAAGTTGCATAAGATGACAGGAAAAGCTAATGAGGAATGTTGGAGGGGATGTGGGAAAACTGGGACACTGATCCATTGTTGGTGGAATTGTGAACTGATTCAACCATTCTGGAGGGCAATCTGCAGCCATGCCCAAAGAGCTACCCAAGCAAAACCTCCCTCATTCCCTTTTTAAATCTTTCCTCCCTCCTCCTCCTCACCCATCCCCTGAAAACTATTTGCTTCTTGAGACGATAAGGTTTAACTTGTCCTCTTTGCAGACTTGCATGAACTGATGCTGAGTGAAATCAGCAGAACCAGGAGAACATTATACACAGCAACAAGACTATACGATGATCAATTTTAATGGACACGGTTCTCTTCAACAATGATGTGATTCAAACCAGTTGTGCTGCGATGAAGATAGTCATATACATCCAGAGAGAGGCCTGTGGGAACTGAGAGTGAACCACAACACAGCATTTTAACGCTTTCTGTGAATATTTCCATGCATTTTGTTTTCCTTCTTAGGTTGTTTTTTTCTTCTTCTCTTTCTAGATCTGATGTTTCTAGTGCAGTAAGATAACTGTATAGATATGTATACATGTATTGTATTTGTCATATAATTTATCCTATCTAGCATGTATTAGATTACCTGTCATCTAGGGGTGGGGGGTGGGGGGAAGGAAAGGAAAAGCTTGGGGAAAAAAAAGGTTTTTTTTTGCAAAGGTCAATGTTGAAAGGTCATTCATATGTTTTGTAAATAAAAAGCTTTATAAAAAAAAAAAAACTTGTCCTCTTTGCCAATGCTCAGTTTGACCCACTGGCATCTCACACTCCCTTTTATCCTGTTCCCATTTACCATCTGATTTGTGCTCCCACCAATATCCCTGATTAGCCTGAAAAACACCATTGCTTGTTTTTCAGTGGAATGATTCAATTCAGACACAACATGTCTCAGGAGTTGCACCCTGGGAGTCTCTTTTCTAGGAGTCATCTGTGCCTTTTGTTACCTGGTACTTATTTCATTAGCTGTCTCTGGAAAGTCTAGGGAATTCTCTGTTATAACTTCCTACGTTACACTTCCTGGGTTTTTGTTTTTAGTTTCAAACCATATGCATAGACAATGTTCTATTCACCCTGATGGGACCTGGCTGTTAGTCATGACTGAAAGTAAATCAGAAATGTTCTCAGTGTGCTATGGAGAATAAAAGAGACTTTGAGGGCACTCAGTTTTCTTAGAAGAAGGTTCTCCTGGGTGACCACTCCCCCAGCACAAAACACCTCACTCCCAGTTCTGGCGACTCTCCTCTGGAGCCCCTTCATCAACATCCCCGTTGTTTCCCTGCTGCCGAGGATTCTGTCCATCGGACCCTGTCCAATGGGACTGTGAAACCTGAGCACATTCTCATTACACACGATATGGTTTTGATCAGCAGCGGGTGATAGTACTGTAACCCCAAAATCTCCGATTTTAAGTGAATAAGATTTTCATCTTCCAGCCTTGCCTCAATCATTTTTCACATGGCCTTGAAGGAGGGATATCACTGCCTACCTGAGCCTCTGCAAGGCGCATCTCCTCTTTGGGTGCTGCTTGGTGCAATTCCCGTCCATCTACACCCTGATCAGCCTGAAACCCTTGTGGAAAATGAGACCTCTGTCCCTAGCCGCAGATGAATTAGGGTCTCAGTTCTCAGGGACAGGAATGAGGGAGTGCCAGCATCTTTCCCAGCCCAAATATCCCGTCCCTTTCTCCCAGGACCTTTACTGGAACTACAGGACCCTTTGGCTTTTCTATGAATATAGAGCAGCTGCTTAAGCCCTAGAAGAATGCCGATTCGAATCCAATCCCAGGTACGTTTCTCATGCATACTGTACCTGACATTGTGCAAAGGTGCACAACCTGATGAGATCATCTGATTCTCCTACTCTGCTCAGTTCTCCCTGACAAGCCCCTAAAACTGGGAGGGTCAGAAGTCCACCAACTCCATTAAAAAGAGAGTTATTTGGGGGTAGCTAGGTGGTTCAGTGGATAGATCATCAGCCTTGAAGTCAGGAGGACCTAAATTCACACCTGGCTTCAGACACTTAACACTTCCTACTTATGTGACCCAGAGCAAGTCACTTAACCCCAATTGCCTCACCAAAAAAATAAAAACACAGAGAGAAGTATTTCAAAGTGGAAAACAGGAGCGTTTATTTGATCACATCTCAGGAGATCTGGGCGACTCCCACCACCAGGACAGACTGGCAATAATGAGAGGAGGTGTATAGAAAGCAAACAGAGGGGTACAAAGCGAACATCAACAAATCTGGTTGGTCAGAGAGGATGCCAACCCTAACATAGAAATCCTCATTTCAGTGCCTTTTTAATCATTCTCATTTTCGCTTTCATTTCTACTGTCTTCCATCTCTCCAACAACTAATTTAATTACTTCATTACTCAGGCAATCTTTTATAGCCTCGTGATCATTCTGTATCTCCATTATCATATATCTCAGAGTTTCATAGCAACTCAAGGTCTCACTGGGGCTAGATTCTATAATGTGGCCCACTTGAAGCAAATTTTTCAAAAAAATAGCATTCATTTCTCTCACATTCTCAAGGATTGTTTTTGTCTGTTGAATCAAGTCCTCTGGAATCAGTGGGGTGGGAGAAGGGCATGGGGCAGTACCAGAGGAAGGATCAGACACCTGCTGGCTCCCTTCAGCACAACTTCCACTTTTTAATTTCTCTGAATGGTCACATGTGCTATCCCTCTTTTCATTTACTACATTTTTCTTTTTATATTGTTGATCTAAGTGTGATACATTCTCAAATACACACTCACATATGGCCACCAAATCCAACAAAGCCTCAGGCTGATAAAATATAAAACAACTCCACTTAGTGTTTTCATCCATCACTTTTGACATCTCCTTTTCCCCTAGGTTGTGCCTAATGCATTTTTTACAAAAAGCATTAGGGCAAGAATCACAAAAAACTAAATCTCTGCCTGCTGCACACCATCTGAAATGTAAAAACAAAAAAAACAAAAGAAACAAAAAAAAATTGAAAAATCATTCTCAATCAACTATTTAAAGGCTTTTTAAAAAGTTCATCAGAAACAAAAAATTACTAATTACGAAAGTTTAATGTATCTTAATATAATGAAATATACCTCAAGATATATTCTTTTAAATTATACACATAATTAGAAAAATAAAAGCAGGAACTTATCCAATCTCTCCCAATGAAACATCTTTACAACTTTAAAATAAGGCTTAAAATTCAGGAATGGAAAACCCAACAAATGGAAAGGATAAAACAATAGTCCAAACCAAAGTAGCCATTAGTGGGCCTCCCACACATGACTTTGAAAGGAAACTGAATCAGCTGCAGTTGATGCTTGCAGGGCTCTCAGTAAGGACTGAGAAACTGGTCAGAAAGAGGATCCTGAGCTGGCGCTGGGTCCAGGACACTGTTGCACTGGCCGCACAGTGATCCCCATTACCATCCTAAGGCATGAGTGAAGACTAGCACACAAGGAGGTAGTCCCCAGATCCAGTTCAGAAAAGACAGCTTATGGTCACTCAGATTTTTAAAAGTTCAGACCAGGAAACCAGTGATTATACCTCTCCTTAGATGATAAAACCCTACAAAAGCAGAAAAGTAACATATGCCGAGGAACAGCTCTGAACCAACAGAACAACAACTTGAAGCTTGAGACAATGCTCTCTTCATTCAGGGCCCAATTTTAATATAAAAAAGAAAACTTATGAAATAGGCTGGAAAAATCAATAGGAAACCACAAAAAAGGAACATGACCTTAAGAAATTACTCTGGTTACAGGGGAAGACCAAAACACAAAATCAGAAAATATCGAGACATTCAAAACTTCCACATTCAAGGTTACAAGGAAAAATGTGAATTAGTCTCACACTCCAAAAAGAATTACTGAAAAAATGCTTGAAAAAAAGATGCCAACTCTGATACATTGTTGGTGGAACTGTGAATGGAATGGATCCAACCATTCTGGAGATCAATTTGGAACTATGCCCAAAGAGTTATCAAACTGTGCATACTCTTTAACCCAGAAGTTTTTCTATTGGGCTTATATCCCAAACAGATGTTAAAGGAGAGAGAGAGACCCACATGTACAGAAATGTTTGTGGCAGCCCTTTTTGTAGTGTGTAGAAACTGGAAACTGAAGGGATGCCCATCAATTGGAGAGTGGCTGACTAAATTATGGTATATGAACATTAAGGAATATTATTGTTCTGTAAGAAATGACCAGCAGGAGGATTTCAGAGAGGCCTGGAGAGACTTGCATGAACTGATGCTGAGTGTAGTGAGCAGAATCAGGAGATCATTACACACGAACATGGACATGGTTCTCTTCAACAATGAGATGTTTCAAACAAGTTCTAATTTTTCAGTGAGGAAGAAAGCCATATACACCCAGGGAGAGGCCTGTGGTATCTCAATGTGGACCACAACATAGCATTTTCACGCTTTCTGTTGATGTTTGCTTGCATTTTGTTTTCCTTCTCAGTTTTTTTTTCTTGTAGATCTGATTTTTGTTGTACAGCAAGATAACTGTATAAATATATATATGTATATTCGATTCATCATATATCTTAACATAATTAACACATCTTAACATATCTAACATGTATTAGACTACCTGCCATTTAGGGGAGGGAGTGGGGAGAAGGAGAGAAAAATTTGGAACAAAAGGCTTTGCAAGGGTCAATGTTGAAAAATTACCCAAGCATATGTTTTTTAAATAAAAAGCTTTAATAAAATAGAAAGAAAGAAAAAGATCCCAACAGGAAAATCAAAAAGTACAAGAAAAATTGGGAGAAATAATGAAAGTGATGCAAGAAAATCATTTAAACAGTTAATACCTTGGTAGCAAAAATGCATTCATGTGAAAAAGATTTTAGAAAACAAAATTGGGAATTTCACTAAAACAAACTTCTTTAAAAAAAAGAAAAGACAAGTTTGGGGCAGCTAGGTGGCGCAGCGGATAGAGCTCCAGCCATGAAGTCAGGAAGACCTGAGTTCAAATGTGGTCTCAGACACTTAACATTCCCTAGCTGTGTGACCCTGGGCAAGTCACTTAACCTCACTGCCTCAGCAAAAAAAAAAAAAAAAAAAAAAGTTCATTGAACAAGACAATGCATTGAAAATGACAATGGGGCAAGTGGAACTTAATGAAAATAATGTTATATTTCTTAATGGAAAATGAAAGTACGCTTGTTAATTATGGAGCAGGCATTTGTGAGCAGCTTTGTGGCAACGAATATGGAGTTTCACGTTGAGTCCAGTAAATTCTGTGTTTAAATTCAGACTCACTGACTACCTATGCATCCCTGAACAAGTTCTTAAGCTGCTTAGTTTTTACGTACCTCACAAATTGTTGTAAGGTCAGGAAGAAGCCCGTCTGGCTATTATCAGATATAACAATTCTAATAAGAGTATTATAGTATTATTATGACAATGAAACTCCTTTGCCCATCCCTCAAAACTCTGTGCACCTTTAAAAAAAACTTTGGACAGGTCTGCATCCTGCTCTGCCAGGTGTATTCCATCTACTTCCTTGATTCCCCCACCTTTGAGCTCCCTGCCTCTTCCTGGCTTCCTTGATCCTCACCCACCCGAGTTCCTGCCATTATCCCTGAGATATCCCCAAGGTTATGTTTCTCCTGTCAAAGATCTGCTTACAATAAAGATCTTTGTTCAGTTTTCTTCTGGACTGAGCCCATCAGGAGGTTCTTCTTTCTCCCTCCTCATAGTGGCTTCTCTCTCATAGCACCAATGTCCTTACTCTAACTAACTCTGGTGAGTCTACTAAACTCCTCTGTGGATCTCCCCTACACATCACTGGCATGCTTAGGCCTCCTGGCATGTTCCTTTCCTGGATTCTTCCAAATTCCTTCCCTTTCTAGTGTGATGCTCTCCCAACTCTATTCCATATTAGCCACTTCAGGGGCCTAGTGTATCTCTATTCTGGAAACTCTTCTCCTAAATAAAACTTGTTTTGGATAGAGAGGAGCCACTGTGAATTTGTCACATGTTGATTCTGGACCTGGTCTTGCCACCTCGACCTCATTCCTGATTTGTTTGACCACAAGTAAGCCGCTTAATGTCTCTTTGCTGTAATAACAGCACCTATGTTTCAGGATTGTTGTGACTTAGGCTAGCATCCAGTCCTTACATACATACCAGATGTCATACTCATCATAAACATCATTATGATACTATGATTATTAGTCTCAATATGTCTTTTCCAGGTCAAGTGATGTTTGCAATGGGGTCTTGCAAATACTAAATGTATAATAAATATGTCTTCAATT